>VZTA01027678.1:139144-156302 GCA_013398855.1 Mohoua ochrocephala | reverse complement strand
ATCGCCCGGGCCGGGCAGCCCCCTTTTGTCTCTGAAATATTTAGAAGTGATTAATAACGGTTTCTCATCGCGGTGTAAGAACAAACAAAAATCGTGTCAACATAATCAAAGCGAACTTGGAATGAATGATGGAAATTCAATAGTTTTAACTTCTGCTTTCATGATTATCTTTCAGGGGTCCGTGCACAAGAAAGCTCCAGGGCCCACGATTATCATGCTAAAAGCCGGGCTGTGCCTGCCAATAATTAGATTTCTATATGCATTGCCCTTTCCATATTTTCAATGAACGACATGGGGAGCTGCTCTTTTGCAGATCTGGGAGAGCGAGGCTCTTTTCTGCAGCTCCTAAGCGTGGAATCGGGATTTCGCGGCCGGGCGGAGACAATGCCCCTCGGCACGGCTGGGTGGCACATCCCAGGATCCGCAGGGCATTGTTCCGCACTCCGCGCCGCAGCGCCCGCGGTCACCAGGACCCTCCGGCCATCTGTTACCTTGCGGTTACCAGCGTGTTCTCACATTGCCCACAGATGTACAGGGAAAGAGGCAGAGTCTGCCTGCAGCCCTTCTGCAAGGAGGGATTTTCCTGCAAGGAGAGATTTGTTAGAGGAGATACCCTGAAACCGGAGCTTTAGTCCTCAAGTGTCGGACACCGGACTCCCTGAATCCTATTTCGACCCACTTTACTGTTCATTCACAAAAACTTTGTGTTTTTACTGTTATTATCAAGAAAAGAAACAGAATTTCAGCTTTGACTTGCACTTTGCTAACGTCCCGTGTTCTTCCCCACACCTACCCGCGCTGTGACTCCTTGCACAACTTTAGGCTAAAGTCTGACTCAAGTTGGTGCTGTGCACAGCTCACTCCAGCAATTCTAAAAACATTTAAAGACGCATTAAATCTTGATGGTTATCAACATTAGTGCCAGTGATCCTGAAAGCTCTGTGAAACTATTGTCTTACCCATCTAAGAAAAAACCTGCTGAATATCTATACTCTGACCCCATCCTGAATGGAAAACAACACACAAATAGTCTTTAAAAGGTTTGATTGTAGCATAATACAGGAGCTGAGAGGCCAGAGCCCTTCTCTCTTTTGTGCAAATGAGACCGGGGAACAGAGGAGAGGACTTGGGGACAGAACTGACACTATGATAAAGTGGCCCCACAGGAGGATTTATTCACTTCCAAAAGCCCAAACGAACCCATCTGCTGCCATCAGGAGAATGCATTGAGCCACTTGATCCCTGAACGTCTCCCAGCAGCAGCGTTTCCCCTTGCTGGGGAAAGCTCCGTGCGAGTTTTGCTGACTTGCTCTCAGCAGCACCTCCCACCCCATCTCCGATTTCTACTGGCACCAAAACATCTCCTGTTCAAACTCTTACTTGAAACTGCTCATCACAGGCAAGGCATTTGCAGGGCTCCTTCCCCTCTTCGAGTAAATAACGTGCGGCATCAGAATCTGTTTTAAGATCCCAAATCAGTGGCAACAGAGGTGAGAAGGAACAATATGGACATTTCACATTATGGTCGAATCCTGGGAGTTCGAACCATTTTAACCACACCTACTGAAAAGCCACACAAACTCAGCTCCTCCCCGGGCTGGAGGAGGATGAACCAGGAGCAGGCGAGCAGCTGCTAAGAGATCTTTGCAAGTTATCAGTGTTTCACCTCCAAATGACATTACAAAGCTGTCTAGAACCTTTCCCATGTACTGAGGTTTGAGATGCTCAGATTTTGCAGCAGGAATCTCGGGCAGAAGCGTGGCCACAGAGTTCAACAAAATACAACTTTGTTCTCAAAATACCTAAGCTCATCTGGCTGCAGCCCCCCCCAGAGCCAGGCAGTCATCCTCATCCCGGGGCTGTTGCAGAGTTGAAGACTCACATGTTTTTTATGCATAGTGAGGAGAAGGAAAAACTGAGTTTAAATACTTTAATCCACGCACTTGAAGCTACAGAGAAATACAGTACAAATAACAAGACAACAAACAGATGCATTAGGAAATTCAGTAACAGAGCCAGTGCTGTGAAAAATCTGTATTTACAAATTGTTATGAAGAACATGGAGCAGATGTTTCTCAACAGAGCCTTCTGGGAGCACAAGTCACTCAATGCACAATGGCACAACCGACTGAAGTTTTCAGTTTCCCTGTGTTGATGTGGAGCAACCACAGAACGGGGCAGTTCTGTGGCTCCACTGAAGCTGCACCTTCTCAGGCAGAACCTGACCCAAATCACACATCGTGCCCATGTAATGATTGCACCAACCATCACAAATTTTTATGAGACAAAATCACACTCCCTGTGCCTCTGCAGCAAATAAAACCAGACTTCTCAGCTTTTATAACAAGGACTTTTACAGGATTACCTCCTTACCCTCCCATTTCAGCCTGCCTTCTTTTCAAAGCCAAGGGAAAACCAGGTTGGGGTTTGAAAACATCACTTGATGCCAAGGAAAAATTAGCCAATTTTGATTTAAACATTTATTTTGGAGGTTCGAGATCAGGTTGACTGGTTCTTTCATTGCACATAAGATCTCACACACTGCACAGCTGCGAGCCGTGGGGTTTGCTCTGGGGTTTTGTTCTCCGAGGGACAGGAATGGTGGAGATGGTGTCTGCTTGCATTTGGGCACTAAATACAGATCTCAAACTACACCAAAAGCTAACAACTGATCTGCCAAGAGTCCACTGATCACTCCTTTCTTACTGCTCGGTGGGAAATAAAAAAATACTGAATCCCAAATGTCATCTCTCTCAGTTGAAAACTGCCTAAAATGTTACAAATTTTATTTTCTGACCTATTTTTTGCACTTTAAGCTCACATTTTCCTTGTTTAGTGCCACTTTAGAACATATAGACAAACACATTCAATGTAAATCCCAGGTGGCAGCATCGCAGCTTGTGAAGCTAAAGAATAACTTTTTTTTTAAACTGTTAACATGCTGACATTTTCTTGTAAGTAGTTATTACTAATTTAAGTTACAGCTCTTAAAAGCAACATTTTTACAGTATTCTGATCACTACTTACTACACAACTACTATACATACTGAAGTTACAAGCTACAAAAATAAAAATCCATTCTGTTTAACTACAAAAATCCTAGAAAGAGAAGATGGCTGGAGGTACTCAAAGGATTACAGCAGTTTGTAGCAGACAAAATGGCTTTTGAGGGACTTAAACCTTGAAGGTACAGAATGCAGTAAACTCACATACAATATAAACTCCTACATAATCTCACAAAGAAAATTATTTTTACGCTGAAATCTACAAACAAGTTGCAAATTAATGCAAAGAATGAATTACATACAGCAGTAGCGGGACAGAGCACAGGACACAGGGCAGTATTAAAAGGTACAATTTTGAATACATTCATACTTCTGAAGAGTTAAGGGCCAGATCCTCAACTAAGGTAAGTCTGCACAACATAACGAGGTTTAGTCAAGGCATGTGGCTTGAAGTATCTCCCTGAGATGCCCGAAGCCTGAATTGGGTACTCAGCACTCTTAGATAACAAAATCGGGATCATGTTGTGGCCTCAACACTGCTGAAATAAAGAATGTGTCAACTCTCTCCATATACTTAATTACTACAGGAAGAAGTGGTCTCTGCTGCCTCATCCCTGTGTTCAAGAAGCACCTCTCATTTCTCAGAAGAAACCAGCATTTTTCATTAAGTGGTTCACATTCAACAGAATCAGTTACATCCTAGTATTTTTGAATCTGAAGACAGCCTAATTTAATTCTAACTGAAGATTTAATTTTCTGTTTTCCAAAAGGAAGAAAACTGTTAGTAGTCAGTATGAAATACAGACCTAAAAGGATTTTCAGTTAGAACACAAGCAGATTTTTAAGTGTCCTGCTCCTCCCCACAGACTAACTGGGTTACAGTGCTGCTCTACCAAAAACATTTGTTGCCCAGTACAAACCAGTAACTACTCTAACACTGATGCCATCGTGCTGGTCACAGCTAAAGCTGCTGTGCTTTTTTATTTAACCAGTGAGATACAGTAACACACACACCGTAAAAGCTTCAGTGCAATGTAAAACAGAACCAGAAGGAACTGGCCAGATTGAAACCAAACCCTTTAAGGATCAACTCTCAGAACCTGTGGAGAACAGGGAGGTTTCCCCTCCGGCAGCAACGAGAGCAAAGATTCTACTTTCAATACAGGCCAGGGGTGTTGGGCAACCTTTGGAGTCCTGGTGGTGATGGGAACTGGAAAAGCCAAACAGGTGGGTCACTGGGCCAAGAACGGCTGTGTGAAGCCATTCCAATTTTCTTTTCTGACAAAGCCTTTGCCAGGAGGTTCTGTGCACATAAAAATACCCATCGTATCCTCTCCATGGGACTAAACAAGTGCAGTGTGAGCCAGGCAAGGAGCTGACCCACAGAAAGGCTCTCCATGCAGATTTATGCTTTTTGTATTGCCTGTCGCAGGACTGAGCACCTACAGTAAAGAAAGTTATCAGAATCTGACCAAACTTCAGTTAAGCTACTGGATGCAGCAATACAACCTAAAAATAAACTTTATGAACTCACTTGTAAGTGCTTGACAATCAGTGTTATTGTTTACCCTGCACATTTCACACAAAGCTATAATGTATGAAGACTGACAGAAGAAACAATTCGTTACTTGACTTTTTGAAACATCGTTTTCTCTATTTTTCCAATGTTAATGATCCACAAGATAAGGGAGAATTCTTCAGTGCAGGACAGGAGCTCCAGCTGCAGAGTCCCCTCTCCCAGACAGAGAATACACTGTGGGGATCTCCAGGTTCCAACCTACAAGGAGAATGTACTCCTGGGATGGAGGAGCTGTTTGAAACGGTGCTCTCTGCACCCACAGCTAAAAAGCCTGGAGCAGTTTGCATTCCCAATCCACAGCACTGGGCAGCTACAGCTCTGCTACAAATCAGCCAAGTTCATTCCTGCTGCAAGACAATCTGGGAGCCCACTGCTGACACCAAACTTGGGCTACAACGGGAAACAGCTCCACCAAAGTAATTCAAACAGGCTTTAACCGAGTTTGCAGCACACCAGAAAGGAGGATACATTGAAATCAATGAACAATTGGAAACACCGAGGTTTCCCAACAGGTTCCAGGGCTAACTAAGTATGTTTTTTACAAGATCTTTTCTTGGCACACGAATGACAGCTCCAGAGTCACAATGGACACTTCAGCCTTACAGAATGTTCTCTAAACCATACCTACAATTCCACAAGAGGCTTCCCCATGGCCACACTTGCTGCCATCACTTCCAGTCCATTGGTGAGACACAAACTTCCTCATCTCCAAAAACCAGGCCATTTATCAGGGGTTTTCCCAAACAAGCACCCAGTTAGATGCTACTTTCACTTTGTCTCTCCAGCAGGAACGATGATTTACCTTTCCCACAGGATTTCACACTTGGATTGGGCTCCTGGCAAACTGCAGTGAGTGGGAGCACAAACAGCCCCCACTGGGGCACAAGTGGAGAAGCCCATTCACCTCTCCCCGGTAACACAGGGAGACTTCCAACCTTGGCATCAATTATTTCTTTTCTAGATGTCAGGAGTCAAAAAAGTGAAGTTTTTCAACAGTTAAAGGTTCTTGGGCTATAAACCAATTTGAATAATCATCTGGTCAACTTCAGGGAACTCTTTAAACTGCATTGTGAATAGTTTAAAGTAGTCAGTGGTGTCATTTCAAGTACTGCCTTTTAGAGCACATACCCTGCTTTTCCAGAGATTCCTCATTTGTTTGTAAACAACAGTTACAGAAGCACTACAGCATAGAACTTAAATATTTTTAGGATGCTGATGGTTTCAAGTTATTAAAAAAAATAGTAACTTGTAAGATTTTTGAAGCTATTACAAGTGAAGCTCATAACTAAAGAAAAAAGGTAATGGATTCATCTAACATAGTATACTTAGGGTATTTAAAACACTTTTTACATATATTTTACTATTATTTTTCATCTATATTTACATACAATAAAATAATTAAAATGAGGTGTATAAGGCTAATGAATATGGAATTTACAAGTGGCTTCTGCTTTACAGTTCATTACACTCTAATCACATTTTCAGACTGCTATAAATTCACTGAGAATCAGTAGTATTGAAGTTCTAGTACATACACTTTCTACAAGGAATACCATCAAGGTAAAAATGCTTTCCAAAGACGACTACAATTGAAGGTTTTAAAAATACTGACTTTGCCAAGTTTCAATAAATTATTTTAAAATATAAATAGGTTGTTCGCTGTTAATGCAAACATCATTTTACAGGTTTTTGAAAAACAGTTTGATTTTAAAAAACCTAGAAACACAGCCTACTTTACCCAACGGTCTCATTTTCAGTCAGCATAAAGAAAAAAAATAAAAAAATTGGGGGAATCATGACAAAAGCAGCAACATTCAAAGTTCAGACCAAAGCTCTCAAGTTCTCATTGTCTTGGCTTACACAGGATAAATTCTCTTCCTACTTGGAAGAGCACCTTCAGTAACTAAACTGAATTTACTCAGTGAGACATTTTAAACCTCAACTCAGTTCTCACCTGCTGCAGGCTTAAAATTCTTACACCAAAAAGAACAGGAATCAGATCTTTTACTTTTGTTAACCATGAAGATGTTTTCACCTGAGCAGCTTTTAACCTGAGAAGCTTCAGATATGCCAAGCTGACAGTCCCTGTGTACTGTTGTACTTTATTATCAGCATCAACCACTAAACTTTTTCCCTACTTTATATTCATAAGGGAAATGAGGGCACCAACAAGGTATCTTTGACCCCCTAAGAGGCAGTCAGAAAACAAATGCTTCCATGCTTTCTTCCCCACAGTCAAATGATACACATGAATTCCACCTCTGCAAACTTAGCTCTCGACATCCACATTTAAAACTGAAAGTTAACAGACTGACTTACTACTGATCATTCTCAGGTGATTATGAGCCAAGATCCTTAACAAGTTTTTAAAAAATACCCCACATTTGCCAATCATCATTACTTCTTTAAAACCCTTTCCTCTCAACAGCTAAAAAAGATGCTCCTTTGTACAAGTTTTCCTCCAAAAAGCCTCCCCAAGAACTACGATGTTGCTATTTACAAAAACCACAATTAGTCTCTCACTGAACTGAAGCAAAGTCAAGTCACAGGATCCTTCAGTGCAAGTCATGGTACAATTATTTTGAGTTGGATGTTGGGAACTCAAGACCTCAGGGTACTCTTTGGCTTACAAAGCCACTGAAAAAAGATAATTTCCTAAAGAACCTTTCCAGAAACCTTTGGTCCAAAAGGAACTTTCTTGCTGAGCTCCCAGATCCTCCACTCTCCCAGTGAAGCTTATTAGAAATGCACGGCGCAAGCGGGTGCACAGAGTTACTGCTCCTGCTCCCAAACAGAGATGGCAGCCAGGAGCAGGCTGCTGTCAGAACATCAACCCATATTCTGCTTGGCCTGGTTTTCTGTTCTGGAATTCTTCTGGGAAAGAGGGCAGGTGGAAGCAGGTCAAACTCCCAGCTGTTCCCCTCTCCGAGGGTATGAAACATCTCTCTGAAACACTGTACTGTGTATGTGCAGAAGATCTGATTCCACAGCAAGGAAGGGTTGCAGCATCTGTCCCTTTTCAGCCATTAGAGGAACACACTCCAGCTGGAAAGGCTGGAGGGCATCCCCACCAACCTAAAAGCAAACCAGTTGTGGTAATTCAGCTGTGAAAGCTTCCATGAGTGCAAAAGCATGGCTTTTTCCTCAGCTCTAGGTCATTCACAAGTATGAACCTTAGTGCATAAACCTTAATCTAGATCAGACATCGGTGTTTTAACAGCTGAAGCTCCTCGCTGCCGCACGTGAAATCCCACAGAATCTCCAGGTCTTTGTGCACCTGCTCCCTCCCGTGGTGTTACTCTGACAGGCTGGAGGCATCGTCGTCCGTCTGCTCCCCCGAGTGGTACAACATCAGCGCGTGGGTCTTGTGAGTGATGGTGACAGTGCAGGGCCCCTGCGCCCAGGGCTCCCCGTCCACCTGCATCGGCATCTTGGAGCTCTTCAGGATCAGCTGGTACCAAACACAACAACACAATCACAATCACAGCAGTGCAAAGGGGCTCTGAAATCACCTTTCACAACTGCAATACACATTTGCAGCCTGGCCAGGGAGAAAATGCACTCACAGGCCACCAACCACAGCAATAGATGTCTGTGTATTAGGACATAATTAATTTTTACTAAGCAAGAGAAACATCCAGCTCAACTGCAAACTGCAACTTCGGATCTGATTCAAGCAGTTGAGTGCTTGAGATTCTGTATTGTGTATTAAAAAAAAACTTGGGAGAACAGGTCCCTAAGCAGCACTTACCCTCACTGTGTGTGCCTGCCCTAGGCGAACAGGATTTGCCAGTTTCACCTGGATCTGGGCACAGTGGAAAGAACCATGAACACCAACAACTTCCAGAAGTCCATCATCATGTCTGTGAAATAAAAAAATGAGACTCTTTTAGTGACGCTGATGAGCTCCAGCATATCTGCCCAAATATTGCAGTCCTTTTATTGCTATTCCTGGAGAGAAGACAAATGTTGTTCTACCACTATGTTTATGTGTTTGTGCTGGAGAACAAATCCCACTGAACAGCAAAGAAAGCCATCAAACCCCACAACTGGAGAGCAATACACCAGCCAGCACACCTTAGCTGACTTCTGGTAATTATGGATGTATGACTTTCCAAGGCTCATTGTACACATTTAAGGCCCACAGTGGATTTCTCTTCCATGAACTTGTACAATTTTCTGTCTTTTCATTCAGATATTCATCTAAAGAAAAGTCTTTTAATGGCTTAATTTTTTAGATTTGGGTAAAGGACCTTGCCCAAGTATTTTTTAGAAATTCAGGACTGTAAGCCTTGTAACAGAACTATGAGTACATTTATATAGACTGCTTCTGAAGAACGAAGTTACAAGAGGGAATAATAAATGTTCCCAATTATTTTTCTCTTTGGTATTGCTCCCAGCATGGGAGTTAAAATTTTTGACATGTTTTGTTTTTACTTTCCATTTTAACCTCTAATGAGATGTGGTATTTTAAATTCTGAAACGGATCCATCTTCTACTTTTTGAAGGCACCCTTTATTGTTAATAAGCCTCTCCAACGCTACTGCTGTCTGTCACGCCAGACATTTTGAGAAAGTCTTAAAACCCCCTTGATGCGTAGGATGCCTTTACTCCAAGCCTCTAATTCAAGAAAACAAACAAGTGTGGGATAGCCTACTGTCCCAAGGAACCCTCTGACCTGCAGATAAGCACAGCCTACTGGAATTCCTGACACTGCAAGAACTGTTAAAGGGAAATACAAAGTGAAAAATGCCCTCTGTACCTCGCCAAGGGGTAAGGCTCATCCCCCATTCCTTCCCAGAGCCTGCATCCACCTCCCCAGTATCCAATATTCAGCACAATGATGCCTTCCAAATTGGGCAACTCGATCCTCTCACCATCCAACTCTAGCTTTAAAAGACAAGCAGAAGTTAATTACTGTGGATCAAATTCTGTACTTCAGTAGAACTTACTCACTTTATGCATTCAATAGCATTCTACTTATAGAAAAATTGGCCCAGTACAAAGAGAATGTGTTTTCATTCCATATTTTAAAAAAAATTCCTTCTGATTTGACAAGATATCCTGAGCTGTAGTAAATTTCTGTTAGTAGAGAAAAGAAAAAAGGAACTCTCACTTATGTAAACCTTTGGTGCTTTGGCAAGTGACAGCTGACTATCAGTGCTTGCACTCATACACCTGAGTCAAGGCCAGAAAAAAAATTAGGAATTTTCAGTAAGCCCAAAGACATGAATTCCTTGAAGTAAGCTGCAGATAGCAAAAGGAACACAAAAACACTCCAAGGCCAGAGCCACCCTTACACAAATATCATTAAGTGCCAATATTGTAAAGTGCAAAGCTTCTCTCCTTTTCCTTCACAAGGTAAGTTTTTACACTCCACTGACTGTCCAGAGAATAAGCAAGTTAAAAAACTTACCTCAACCTTTTTGTTAAGGTCTTTACATTCTTGTACTAAGCAGTCTTTGGTTCCATAAAAAAAATAAACAGCCTACCAAAAAAACCCAAACAAAACAGGGAGAAAAGAAAACATTGTTAGAGAAAGACAATACATAGGAAGAATATTTGAAATATTTATGTACAGTTATGGCTGTGCAAACCTTATCAAAAACTCATACATAATATATTTGCACATCCTTAAACTAAACCTTCCTCATGAGATGAGCTACAACTTGCATAGGAAACTAGATTTCCACTTGAAAAGGAAATAGGCAATGGCCTTAACTCATGAAGTTTCAAAGCAAATGAGAAATTCTGAGCAAAAACCGAGCAAACAGCAAATTCTGTAAGCAAGCAGAGGCAAGGCAGAACACTTGTGAAGTGGGCTGCAAACATGTTCTACCCATGGAATCCCCGCCCTAAGAAAAATGAATTCAAACTCTTAAAATGGCACGAAAGGAAGTAGTGATAAAGGAATGTGAACCTAAAAATAGCCTCAAGTCAAAACAACAACTCCAAGGAGGAAATGTCACTTTACCAAACACACCTTATTGATAATTCTGCTGGAAAACAGAGAGGGAGTTTTCTCACGATGGGCATGGAAATTTAAAGCCATGAGAGCATCAGGTCCTATAGAGAAGTAGTTGTTCATTGTGAATACCTGTAAGACAGAACTTCCAGTTATGCCTTATTAAATATCATCATTAGGGTTTAAAATTCAGAGTGTTTAATGGGAAGCTGGTAACAAAAAAAAAAAAATTATAAACAGAAAGGTATTCAACAGAATTCATATTTATACTTGCAAACCATACCTTTGGTTTCCTTAAGTTGTAGTATCCTTTGTTTGTTACTTGAACCTTCCATCTGAAAAACAACAGTTGGTACTTAGACTTGTGACAGACAGTCCTCAGTATCAAAGCTGTAGTTAGGAATCTCATATCTACACTGGGATTAAGGCAAAACATTCAAATTTGGTTAAATTATGAAAGAGTTAAGCCCTGTAGAACAACTAAAAGACTAAACTCAGACCTCAGTTATGTCGTAGCTCCTTCCAGCAATACTCGTGTCTATGTAAAGGAACTGCTGAAATGGGCTGTCAGTAGAGCTACAGCAATATTTGGTTCTATACATTTTATCTTTTCACTGTTCCTTACCTGTCTAGTTTGATTCCATCTGCCTCCATGACATTTCGTAAGATCTGCTCTACAGGGACTTCTCCAGCATAACCTGCACCCCAGCCCAGTGTATTAGACAGGTCATTCCCTGTTCCCAGAGGTAAAATTGCAACTTGTGGAATATATCGTTCTTGCCCCTAGGATACAAAACCACTGCATATTAGCTCCTGCTTCAGCACTCATTGTCTCCCTTTCATCCCCAAATGTTCAGATTAGATAAATTCACCTTCCCAGCAGCCTGTTATATACAGAGCAGAGCTCTGGGGCTGGCAGAGCAGGTGGCACATTGAGCTACTTACCCAGGCATAAAGCAAAGGAAAGAAATATTAAACCATTGTGAAAAGGAAAGAGAATACAAACACAACATGGGAACAATGCATTATGAACACTGAACAGAGTATTCCTTCCAAGGAATGGTGCTTTGGATCTGGGAAGTGACATGAACACTGAGAGATGTAACACACAAGGCTGTGAACTAAAACAAGACACCAAAATGCTCCTAACAAGACTGAGGTGATGTTAGGGCTAAACAACAGATGCACAGAGTACAAGAGTGTTCAACCACACATACAAATACAGACACTCAAAGGAGCAAAGTCAGTTTCAGACTGTCACCCACAGATGGAGTAGGTGATAATCAGCTCTGCAGAGCACAGAGTGACAGCAGATGTTCAGAACAGCCACCTTAGCTTGGCTCTCTTCACCACAGAAGGGTGAACAATTATTTCAGCTATACTACGGCCTTTGAAATTCAGCCATGGAAAGCACTTCCAGTAAATTGGCACTTTGGTTACTATTTTTTCCAGAAGGGTTATCAGCCAGGTAACCTGTATTTGAGAGTCAAGATAAATGAAGGGAGCAAATAACCTACTGCTGATAAGAAAAAGGTTTTGCTGATAATCTCTACGGTATTTTACCTAATGCAAATGACTCAATTTGAACAGAACAAAGAAAAACCCAGATTTCATCAACTATATCGGCTCTGAGGGACAATATATCAACTGCCCAAGACCCCATAACCATATACTCGTATTCATTAACCTTTATAGTCACTTTATTTCTACTTTATCAGCCTCTCAAAGAGGCTGTTTGACCATGCACGAAGTTGTAATAATGGCCTTCAGCTACAACATTTTATGTATTAACAAGAAAGCTGCAGTATAAAAACCAAAAACCTTTGATATAAAAACTTTCCTCCTTTCAGCACCAGAAAAGAAGTTTATTAGGTAAACCACTAAAGCCTTGTAATTATTCTCCATTCCTAAATTTCTCAGGAGTTCTTAGTAGCAGGCCATAAACAAGAATATCTTCCATTTCAAATCAATAGTAAACACAGCTTATTTTTTTCTCCTCTACTTGCAGGTAATAGGCAAGGCTGCAGACAGACAGACTCTCCAGAACATATGACAAAGAGCAGAAGCAAATGACTGCACTCATTCATGCACTGGCACAATAACCAGTATAGCTAGCAAAATTATGAGGTTATTATAAAAGATTGAGAGTGCTGGGAGAAGTGAGCACTCAGAGCACATTAGCCAGTATCAGCAATGCCATTTACGACAAAATAAACCTGTTCAAAGAGGAAATAACAATGCAGAAAATACCCTGCAGCTCGTTCTCTTCTTGTTTTGCAGAGAAGAACTACTATCAATATAATTTAAAATCTAAAGCATTCATATTTTTCCTGAACGACAAGGAGTCATAAGATGCACTTCCCATACCCCTCCCCAATATGAATAAGCAATTAGGCAAATATTCCTCTGTAAGCCTGTTCAGGAAGATGAAGGCAATAAATGCAGGTAAGAGATGAGGGGTAGAACTTTGGCCGCTTCAAAACTCATTTCACCTTTTAATTTAAAACACAATACCTTTATCTTCATTTCATCAATTGCATCCAGGACCCAGCCCACTGTGCCATCCCCACCACAGACCAGAACCCTGACAGCGTTGCAAGGCAGCAAAGTGCAGAGCTGGAGTGCTTTAGCAGGTGCAATTTTGCTGAGATCAAAAACCTAGAAAAAAGGAAAATAAGGAATTCTGTAAGTTCGCAGAACACGACTCAGGATTTGCCTCACAGATAAAAAACTTCAAGAAGTTAACTCTAATGCAAAACAAAGATTCTCCATTTCCAGTATTACATTAGTAAATGAGCTGTCTTGACTTTTATGAGCAGGATTTGCTTCCCAAATTCACAACAGAGCTCCAGCTGCCTCCCTAGGATTAAATGGCACTGATAAACCGAGCTGACAGAGCCCTTGGAAAAGTCTGTATCCAGAAGCATGATGATGAATTCTGTAAAGATGAAAGACTCCAGATAAAAGTAATTTTAAAATACTCGGCACACAAAGAGGTTTATTCTTTAAAGCCTTATTGGGATGCATTTAAAACAAATACACAGTGATTTCTCTTAGGCTGTATTTTATAGCTGGGTTTTGAACTTCAAAGGAAGAGTATTAAGGTGCAGCCAGGAAATCCAAGGAACAACTGCCTGCCTTACATCACATCCTGAGCCATTCCAGTGGATTTTAAGGGGAAAGCAGCTACACAAAGCGGAACTGTCAAGGCTGACATTTCCACAAATAAAGTGAGGATTTAAACAAATACAGGTTTCCTATAGAGAAGACTTAAATGGTTCATTTTCTAAAAAGTGTACACTGTTTCAGAAGTCAGATACTTCTCATTAACTGAATTACTGCATGTATTACTGTAAGCAAAAAAGCTGTACTGGTATTAGAATCCTAACCAGCTTGGGGCTGGGAGAAGCCTCTGCACTTTTTGGCTCTCTCTGTGAAGCTGTTCCTTTCTAAAAGAACAAGCTGCATCAATTTGTTTCCTTTACTGATCTTCCATAAGATCCTATTGCCATTGTGTAAGCAATATTCTGATCGAAACCTTGGTTTTATTACAGTGGCTTTTCACTGTGAATACCTGAACGGGGTTCAGCAGCATTTTAAATTCTCCTAGCAAAGTTTCACCCATGTTGTTTCCACTGCGAGTATTAGCCAGCACAATTACTGGCATCCAGTGTTTCCTGCCGTAAGGGACCACCTGCAAAAGGGAAAAACCAGTCAGTCACACAAATACTGCATGTCTGAAAATGTTTATAGCCTTGCAAGTACTGAAATTAAGAAGTTACCAGTTAGTCTGAAGTAGCCAAAACACGAACAAATACTTCTGGCACATCAAGGCTGAAGATTCTGCAGTGCCCGGGACAACAAACACTACAATGTTATGAACACAGTAGTAAAAAACTCACAAAACATTCAAGGAAGTAAGGTAGACAGAGCTCATTATTTTGGAATAATGAGAATAAATTGGAATAAATTGCTTATGCTTCAACGACCACGTTAGTAATAATGACAAACACCTCTGAATTAACACAGCAAGTACGTAACATATCTTGAAACATTTACCTGCCAGTTGCTAATGTGACAATGTATTGAGTTCAAATTTCAAGGTCTGTCTGTGGGTTTATTTGGCTGGTTTTTTGGTATATTCTAAACCCAAGAAGCAGCAGGTCATTACCTTTTCATAATTGGTTCTTTTCTCTTTACGCATCTGGTTGATAGTAGACAAATAGTAGGGTGGAATAATTAAGTCTTTGAATTCTCCAAATGTACAATCCTCAGTCCTCAAACAATCCACCATGCATTCATCATGCACAGTGTACTGACACCACACACATCTGGAAAAAAGACCAAAACCCATGAAAACAATCCTCAAACGGGCACATTGACTTGGCTCATTTATTTGAGACTTCTGTCAAAATACTTATGTTTACGTGCACCATTATAAGTAACATTTTAAACACGTTACAGGGGAAACCATGCATTCCCTGAATGCCTATGTATTGGCCAGAGAAAATTACATAAATTGGTCATGTGCTTGCAGGTCTAGGAAAGCATTTGAATTCTGCTGGGGAAAAAAAATCCAACAGTTTTAAATTAATTCGGTTCTTTTTGATTAAAAAAAAAAAGTGCTATTAATATGCTCCTGTTTGCAATATTAACAGTTACACTGAAATATGTGAAAGAACCTGAACTCCTGCCCATCCTTAAAGAGCACAGATAAAACACTGGCGCTCAATTCAATAAAGTGTTACTAGTAATGAATTAATGCATTCATTAAGATTGATAAAACCCCTTTAAGCCTGAAACTTAAAAGGTTACACAGAACTGTACAAGGCTGATGGGATTTAGTTATGCAAAACTGCTTTCTTTTACGACCTGTTCTAAAAGCTGTCCTGGAAAACAGACCAGAACAAGAGGAAATACTGCAATATCCACTTCCAGCCTCTGCAGAATGTTAATCCTCATTTGCTACATCCAAAGCCTTGATTTAACCAGCTGGGAAAGCTATTTTTGGAGTCCTCCTGACTAATCCAACACACAACCAGAGTAGCAATGACACTTGCCCTATACTGTGACTCTCCTTTCCTCTTCTTCCTTCCTTTCCCCTTTGCCTTCGAATTCCTGCCCTTCCCTCCTCTCCTACACACTCTCAAGGTTTTGTTTCTGATAATGTGCTCTTTTACTCTGCAATTCTGCTTACTTACCAAGCAGTTTGACAGTATCACACAGAAGCAGAGCAAAAGCTAGCAGAATATAGGCTGAAAAAGATGACACCCTTTGAGTAAGCTGAAGCAACACACCGGGGCACCCATCACTGCATTTTGGCACTGACAGCTTTGCAAGCAGCCTTACCAATGACAGTGCAAGTCCATTTAATGGTTCCTCATATTTTTAAAACACTCTTATCGCAAACTTTTAACAATATATTGCAGTAGCTTATAAAACTTCTCTTTAGCTTTTTTGAGCATCCTTAAAAATGAACTTGAAACCTCTACAGGACACTGTTAGTTCTATTTACACTGAAAAGATGCCAATTTTGAAACACACACTTTGGTTCTCTGACCTGTGCCAGTCAAATTGCTCAGGCTATCCACTGTACAACTGACAAATGTGTTAGAAGCTTCTTAATGCCATCCCCTAAAATACAAACTCCCCTGGACACTGAGAGTATGTTGTATGTAATTACACAGCAGCCTGCACATCATGCTGGAGTAATGCAATTAAGAGAACGAGTGGAGGTGAGATGCAATGCCACACTCCTCATCTATGACTCACAAGCATCCATTTTAATTTTAGGTTCTTTGAGGTTGTGTTTTTTTTAACAGTATCTTATCTGACTACTGCAGGATCTCCTTTGGGGTGTGGTCTCCCAACAACCCCGTGGAAAACACAACACGGACATGGCCCTGTACGCTCTCCTACGCAGACTCTCCTGCAGTACCTGTAGTCGCAGAGCTTGGGCTGTGTGCCGCACTGTTGTTTGCAGACCATGCAGCAGCTGCAGAGAGGAACATTGCCCCTGATCCAGTGGTGCGGCATGGAGCTGGGGGCTCCCCCGGCGCCCCTCATCATGATCTCCTTGCAGAGGAAGCGCTGGTCCGCCTTCTTGAGGCAGCGCTCGCTGACGCGCAGCCCGCAGCAGCCGCAGAAGGCGCCGCGGAGGATGTGCTGGGCGCACACGCAGCAGTACGAGGGCTGCCCGAAGAGGTCCGTGTAGTGCCAGTCGTGCTTGCTCTTGCGGAAGATGTCCCGTATCAGCAGCTGCCGCCGGGACCGCTGGAAGCTGCACCACGCCGTGATGAGCACGGGCAGCAGCACGGAGCACAGGGTCCACACGGCCAGGCGCCAGTCGGCCACGGCCCGGGAGGCATCGCCCGAGCCCTCCATCCCCGTGCCTCCCCGGCCTAACCCCTCGCACCTCTCGGGCAGGCGGCGGGGCGAGCCCCGGAACGGCCCCTTCGCTCAGGGAGCCAACGCGCAGCTTCATGAACCATCTTCTAATCCCTCCTCAGGGCTCGGCACCGACCTGCGCCACATCGTGCCGACGGCAGGGTTCCGGTCAGGGCTTCTCCGCCGCTCGCCCGGGCCTTACGCAGCGCCGGCCGCCCCCGG
>VZTA01027678.1:93003-138752 GCA_013398855.1 Mohoua ochrocephala | reverse complement strand
ATGTCGCCAGCGGCGCTCAGCAGCCGCGACAGTGCGTGGCGGAGCGGCTCCGCTCCGGCTCCGGCTCCGGCTCCGGCTCCGGCTCCGGCTCCGGCTCCGGCTCCGCCGGGCCCGGACCTGAGGCGAAGGCCGCTCTGGCTTGGGGCCGAGTGACCGCCGTGTTTGTGCCTTTATTACCTAACCATAAATGCTTTTCTTCATAATTTCGTTCTATCCTAGAATCATGGAGTCATCAAAGTTGGAAGAGGCCTTTAATATCACCCAGTCAGACCGTGCACCCGGCACTGTAACCACTAATCTGTATCACCCAGCACCAGGTCCAGACGCTTCTTGAACAGCTCCTGGGGTGGTGACTCCACCCTTTCTAAAGCCTGACCACACCAACAGGGAAAATCTTAAATTTGAATCGCCCCTGTCTCAGCTTAAGGCCATTCCCCTGGTCCTCTGGAGGCACAGCAGAAGAGCCCGATCCCCACCTCACTGCAACATGAGAGTTGTAGAGAGCACCGAGGTCCCCCCTGAGTTGAGCCTTTGTGCCTGTATTTGTCCTCCCCATAGTTGTGCTTTATTGCCCAACCATATAAATGCTTTCCCCTCATAATTTCATTCTGTCATTACATGTTCGACTGTTTCCCCTGGAGCAATTTTAAAAATAGTGGCTGCCATGAGAAGCTACAGGTTTTTGCGCTTTCAAAACAGTATTGTGAGCAATGATGTAAATCCATACAGCATATACAAAGTTGATTGGATTCTAGGGTCTTGATATCTTAAAAAAAACCACTGAAAAATGCACATACTCCACAGCTGGGCAACACTCAGGTTTCCAAGAAAATTCCTCACTTCCCTCATGTAAGAGCCAATGATGAACTCTGACCACCTATTTTATATGTTACAGTTGAAGGGACGTGTTTCATACCCTACAAATTGCTGGTACCATCTGTCCAGCCTGGCACTGCCCAGAAGAGCTCTGGACAATCACATTTCTCAAGGCCAAAACTACCTGTTTGCAGTGACATCTGCTAACCTACATCCTTACTTCACACTATGCTTACTAGTAAGGCCATTTATAATCCTGTTTTCTACTAACTTGTCCTGAAAGGAGAAGAATTATGTGGGTTTGCATTTGTATGGTTCTATTAATTTGATAGAAAACTCTGCTGTGTTTCCCTGCAGTCATAGTTTGGCTTTGCTGGAGTTAAACCCCATTAATAATAAGTACTTCTCTGCTGGAGCAAAGTTAAGAGACAATTTTTGGAAAAGGGGCCCCTTCGCAGCTGCCTCTGAGATGAACAATACTGGGCAACTGTTTCTTTTAAAAAACAATAGTTTACCTTGGGCACCAAGAACCTTTGCTTGCCATGCTAAATGTAAGAGGAGAGGCTTTATTTTCACAAGTTTAAAATACCCAGTGTAACTGTGAAGCCTGAGGTGGAAAAAAGGCCTTCTATTTTCTTTCCCTCAGGAACAGAGTTATGCTGAGAATGTGTGAGCAGATAATAGACTAATTCAAACCTTCAGACCAGATGTCTTCAGAATCATACTATCACGCAAATTAAATCATAAATAAACATTTGTGACTGACGCAGCTCCTTCAAATAGGCGAGTGCCTCGGTCAGGGTTGCTCATTTTGGAGCAGACCGAGAGAAAGCAGAATCAAAATGAAGAAGTTTCTTGTGTTTGTCTCCTTTTTAGTCCTGATGACCACTGTTACAGGTAGGAATTTATATAAACAAACCTGCATATGGGCGTAGAGCTGCAGAGCATATAAGTAGTATTAGTTTGTCAACCTTCTATTTTAGTATTCATTATTCATATATTTTCATATATTTAATTTTCTAACACCCAACTGTTTTTATATTGCAGGCTTTCCATGATTTGATTTTTAACAATCATGCTGTTGTATTTGATATTTAACTCTCTGCATTACCACACCGTAGTCATTTGTTGTAAACCCCAAAGGTTTAGTTTTACTTGCTTAGTATTTTAATATTATTTTACAAAGGTCCTGCAAGTGGAATGTTCAATGCAATCTCTTCTTTGCAATGTATCTAACTCATTACTTTGAAAAAAATCCTTTAAAGCAACACAGAAAAGAGCAAAGAGTTGGAAGAGCAGCTAATACCAGTGGTTTGATGGTGCTGTTGTATCTGCTCATTTTATAGTAACATGAATATGTGGGCTTTGCTTCATACTAGTAAAACAAGAGAAAACACAAGTATAAAAATGGTTTAAAATTCCACTCCTATCTCTTGGAATGCAGTATCCCTGGGGAAGGGGCTGTAATGAAAGAACGCTTTGTATATAGAAAAAAAATCAGGTTTGGAGACATTTCATTTCACAACTGATAGATAAAATACTAACTTTTTGATAATTTCAGAACTAATTTCTGCTGTTCTCGCTTTAGACACTTCACCAATTTTGTCTGAAAAAGATGCTAAACAGATTCTGAGGACTCGTCGTGAAGACAGACCAAGAAAAGCTGGTTTCCCTGATGAGCCAATGAGGGTGATTTATGACATTTACTATTAAATTAATTAACTAAAAAACCCCAACACCAAATCCCCCAAAACATTTGTGCTTAATATTAAATTTCTATTGCTTCCAGGCAATACGTTATGAACCCTTTGAAGCAGCTGAGTTCTTCCATGAAATATTAAAAAAACCCTTTAAATTCTTTCAATTAACAGTTAAGAGCATTCTGTAAGTGCTGAGTATTGCTCAGGAAATGTTCACTTGCAGAATGAGGAGATTATTTATCAAGGTTCAAAAATACTGATCACATTATTGAGAAGAAAGTGGCCTTTCATTTATAGTGATGTGGATTTCATCAGCTTGTTCCTGAAAAACTAGGTAACAGGGAATGTCTTCTGCTCACAATACATTCTGCACTGCAGGCAGAGAGGAGACTGAGGTGTCAGTGTGGAGATTGAGGTAGCTCTCAACTAGCTTTTAAAAATCACTTCCTTTCATTGACTTATTTATGGATGCTACAGACACGATGCTTTTTTGTGATATTGTAAGAGCTACTAAAAATTAAAAAAAAACCCTAAAAAGTTGCTGGCTTAATGCAATAGCTTTGGGTTTGCATGCAATATCCACATTTATTTCTTTCTGAACCCTATTATAACAAAAGAAAATGTAAAAGAATTAAAGAGCCTTCTGTTTTCCTTGCTTTGACAAGACCTAACACATAATCCCACACTTCTCAAGGGTACTTAAGGTATTTTAAAACTACTGCCTATTTCTTTCCAAAGTAAATAAACTCAGCTAAAATTACATGGTTCTGAAGAGGCAAAGCCCACAGAAGCCAGGAGCACAGAAGGGATTGTGCATGTGATGAGCACAAGGGGCTCAGTTTAGCAAGGTGCTGAACACTTCTGGACTCCATAAGACATGAAGCAGGATTGTAGAAACAGCTCCTGGTTTTCCCTTTCCATGGGATAATGTACACCAGCCAAAAAGAATCCACCTGCCCAATGCTGCTGAACACTGGGTGAACACACTGTTGTCAAAGGGGACACCACGACAAACCAAGGCTGTCACAGGGATATTGCTCTGTGCCTGCTGACAGCCTTGGACACTGAAAAGTGCACAAGAGAGCCAAAACCCAGAAGGCTGCACTGCTGCCCACAACACTCAGGACTGGCTTTGGTTTCTAAGTTGTTAAATGAGCCTCGTAGTTTTTGCAAATTAGCAGGAATACAGCTCCCATCTGTGCTTGTGCTTAATATACCACCACGATTAAGGTTATAAGGTAAATATAACAAATATTGAGTGCAGAATAAAGGAAGCAGCAGAAGAGTTGGATTGAGGTAATTCCTGTATGGCAAGAAGTTACATGCATGCATGCAACATTTAGTCTATGGTTTAGTTTTAGGTGGCCCTGTGAGGAGCAGGGAGTTGGACTTTGTGATCCTTACGAATTCAATGACTCTGTGGGGAGAAGAGGGATTCAGGCTAAAGAATGTTGGATTTCTGACTCTGCTGCTCTGTCCTTGCCACTTTCCATCCTACTACATTTAGGAGCAAACACTTGTTCAGAAATTCCAACCTTCTTTTATTTACTTTCTTCTGTCTTTTATCTAGACAGCAAAGCTGACTCTCTGTAAGAAAACCCAAACATAAGAGTATTTGTTTTGCTGCCTAAATGTCAAGATTTTCAGTGGAAAAGGAAACATCTGATAAAAAAACCAACCCTTGCTGCCATGTGAAACGTGCAGATTTTCCATGCGAATGAAGGTGCATGGCTGCTGCATCCCTGTGCACAGCTTGAGCACATGGACTTAAGGAGAAAAACTGATTTTGTATGGATGCTTTGTAGCAAAATGAAATGAATGCTGGGATGAACCCACCTCTGTTCATCTATTTTAAGCAAAAGCTGTTTGTATTGGGCCAAATCATGCTGAGCTGGGGAATGTAATTTGCAATTCTTTGTGACACTCTTTGACTTCCACAGTGCTGTTTGAGTCAAAAACCTGTTCAGTTACAGACAGCAAGATCAGCCCCCTTGGATTATTAACAAAATGCAATTTATGTTATCAGCATGTTTTAATCTTACTTTGACTGAGATCCTGCTTTTGATAATATGGCATCTTCTCAGTCACATAGTTCTGTTCCTTGCCAGTTCCTAATGCAGTCTGTCCCCAGAAATGTGAGCCAAGTCTCCCTGTGCTGTGAGGAGAGAAAGCCCAGTGAAAGGCAGGATCCTGATGCTGCCTGCTGGCACCCAGTGCCCCCACCCTCTGGCCGGCACAAAGAGCAGGGAGCTGGGTGACAGCAGGAATACTTGGCCAGTGCAAAGGGTTTAGGCTTCCATTCCAACAGGGCCCACTGGGCAAAGCAATGGGGATTATTTTGGATAAATGTATCTGGTGTTCACAAAGCTTGTGAGCCCACTGGGACTGGGACTTTTTAAAAGTAAATTTTGTCCCTGATGGAGGTCAAGTTTTTGGTACACAGCCCACTTTACTTTGGTAATTTGTTGCTGAGACCAAAACCTCTCTCTATTAATTGGTATGGAAAATTCACAGTATTCTATTTATCACCAGTCAGCACTGATGCGTGCTACCTACTAGAACCCTTCAGAGTCCTGCCACATGATCCTGCAAGGGATTAATGTTCTTTAAGCTGCAGGAACCAATTTCCAAAAGGGGCTATAACAGACCTATTCGTGGGAACCTTTTGTACCCTCAGGCCCAACAGAGGCTTCTGTGTCGATATGCAAATAAGAAATGTGTATCCAGAATTCCTAATTTATGAATATTGTTGTATAATTCTTGCTCAACAACTTTACTAATCGAGAGATTATGTCATTCATTAAATATTGCTGGGCTGGGGCAAGCTGACTAGCAACACCATTTCACTATATTTGACTATTTTAAGGGATAAATTAACGGCTCTTATATCAGATAGGATAAAGGCTCCTGGCCTGACATTAGAATTGAGTGATTACACAATTAAATTACTTTTTCTTTTCTTTAAATAGGAGTATATGCTTTACCTCCAGCGCTTGGAGCAGAGATCAGAAGAACAATTCCTTGAACACTGGTTGAATCCTCATTGCCTCCCACACTGCAACAGGGATCTAGTGCATCCAATCTAACGTTTGCCTACCCTGCAACTGGTATCCATATCTATATCTATATCTATATCTATATCTATGTCTATTCTTCTACAGTGCATATTTTTTTCTCCATAATAAAAAGCAGAGCCACGCACTGGAAGAGAAGGGAATAACCAAAGGCTGGGGGAAGCACCTTGTGCTGAAAGGTGTTGGGCAGCTGAACAGGGTCAGGGAACAGAAATGTCCCAGGCACCAACTCTGTCACTCTGTTCTGGTCACGTTAATGAAACTCTGGTTATGCATTTCTCTGCTATGTGGGTGTAAGCTGGTGACTGCACAAGGTTCTTATTAATGTGGCTTCAGAGTGCTCCTGTTTCTCTCCTGTCTGCTTGGGCTCTTTTCCCAACTCTTCTGTTTAAGTCTTGTACTTGTTCACTTAGCTCTCAGTGGGACTGGGGCAGGATTAAACTCAGTTGTCATCCTGGAAGTATTCAGGATGCAGTCTGACCTGCAAGGAGGTTTTCTAAATAGATGTGAAATTTGTCAGCTGAGATAAGTTTGAATCATCATCATAATAGCAAAGCTATATCACTCCCAGTTAACTTTTTAATATAAAAGTTGCAGATTTAGCTCCATATTTTCAAAAGCTTTTAAGCAGCAGAATACAGAGATGGCATCTGTCAGGGCTGATCTGTTTCAAAAGACAGAAAGTTCATCTGCTTAAGATTCCTTTATCTATTTGTACATCTCTGAATACCTTTGAAAACTGGGACATTGTGGTAGACTTCAGTGGGGCTCCGTTAATCCACAATAAGCCAAAGGTATGAAACTCATTTAAAAACAAAACCATAAAATTCCCAAAACTCAGCCTTAGGAGGTAAGTTGGCAGTTTTCAAAAAAATCTTCCAGCTGAGACACAGCTGAATGCTGGCTCACTTAGCTGCAGGAATTCTTCCCAACAGCTGCTCCCAGGCCACTGTGAAGAATTAGTGTTAGAAAAGTGCTTAAATGATTTGAAGCCCTTAAGATGTTGTTAGTGTGGCCAATGTCAGCATGGATTTTGATATTTTGGGGTTTTTTTTCTGCAGATCTCCACATGGGTACATGGATTTAGACATGACTGTGTTGAGGAGGACAAGATTATTCCTGCGTTGGCTGCGCGCTCATTGTAGAGCAGAACCTCTTTGCAGAGCAGTGCAATCCTCATGGTACAGCAGAACTTCCAGCTCTCAGTGGCTCGATATATTCTAGACCACCGTGTATTTTCTACCAGTAATGATTGCATGCATGAGTAACTGAATCGAGGGTTTCCACGGTTTCTGAGGTATGGGCAACTGATTAGTCCTAGAGTATCCTTTTAAGGGCACAGCTTTAGACTGTCTGAAGCAAAGGGAACTTGGAGGGAGAGGTCGACAGAAAATTTCAGAATACCAACATGAAGAGAAGGCCAGCTTTCTGGGCTTTGGAGGAATCCTTAATTACAGTTTTCTAGGTTAAATAACAATATTGCATGAAGACATAACATTTATGTAACACTATGCCTTACTGCCTGATGAGTATTTAGTGTAATGTTTCATAATAAACATAATAAAAGCTTGGCTCAATTCCATTTGCAGATGATTTTGTTCCCTTACTCTCCCATACTATATGCTGACAAAACTCACTGGAAGTGAGGCTCAGTTTTGTGAAGTACTAAGGAAACATCAGAGGACCTTCTAGGACCAGAGCTGGGAAGCACTATGGTGCAGACTAACAATTGTGTAATTTCACTGCACAACTATGCCTCTCCCTTTTAATTCTGCCAGGAGGGGCACATGAATCCAGCCAACCCTTTCCTGCCTGTGTGCCTTTATAACTTATGCCTTGGAAAAGAATATCTTGTAACAGTCAGATGGGAAACACATGATACCTGCAAAACAACATAAAAAATTGCTTGATGGCTCTTAAATGACTGCCGTGATCTGTAATGGCAGCAGAATTAGTTATGAATGGAGCAAAGTAACTTTCAGAGCTCCTCACTGCAGTCACACTTGAAGGATGAGGACTGGGAGCAAAATAAAACACAGTTTTATGAATATCTGTAAGGTAATTACTGCTACAGAGCTTTTGATAGGCTGGAATAGCTCAACAGTTTTTTCTGGTATACTTTCCTTCCAGTAAAAAAGCTCTCCTAGATGACTCCAAGGAAATAATTTAAATCTCAAAGCATCAAAGGCTTGTTTTCCCCTACTGCCAAGATAAATCACAGATTAAATCTGGGAGTGTGAAAAAGTATAATCAGGCTGCTATTGTGTGCATCATTCATAACTCTCTCAATACAGAGATCTAAATTTGCCTATCTCTTTGAGTTAAAGTCATTAGGTGAAATCCTGGCTCTGTTTTTATTTGCGTAGTGAAAAATTCATTTGATGAGAATTATGTCAACTTTCACCCACTGAAAGTTGATTTTCAAGTACTTTTTTGAAATAAAAGAACTCCCACCTAGTTATACTTCAGTCATTTGTAAGATAACTGGGAAGGTTAAGTAGAAGGTTCTAGGTCTACCTCAGTAACACTGATCTAATCCTAAGGCAAACGTGGAACAAAGACTGTTCATTGCTTTGAGGTTTGCTTTTCCACATGAGGGCTGAAGGATCTCATGTAGGCATCTCCAACAAAAAGTAAAGTATTATTAAATGTAATTAACAAGGAGAAAACTAGAAACATAGAGAGGTGAAGTACTTCCAGATCATTGATCCACATTCCCTCCCACTTCATAAGGGAAGGAATTCTGGTACAGTGTTAACAGCCTTTAGCCCACGTTGCCGTCTGGCTGATGGGCAAAGGAGCCAACTCCTATTTGCACTCAGGTTCAAACTAAACCCATCTCTTAAAAGTGTCTGCACTTCTGTTCTGGGCTAGAACTGACCACGGAAGAACCTCCTGGTCCCTCAAGGCAAGAAAAGCAGCAGACACCATATAGGAAAGGTTGAAATACAGTGAATAAAGGGAGACACAAAAAAGTGTGAAGAAAAGGAGAATGAACTAAAAATGTTGAAGTTAAAAATAATAAAAGAAATATAGCCTAAAGCCTATGAGTGCCTCTGGAACCCTGTGATCATGAAGAACATAGCCCAGTTATTGCTTTTTAAGACACCCAGCTCTTCTGCCAGATTTCAGAAGCCAAGTTGTCCCTTCATACAAATTAATTCGGACCCTGCGAGTAAACACAGAAACACCCTCCAGCCTATGGGAGAGGTAGCCAGAGAAGAGGAGGCCAGCACAGCACAGCAGACTTTCATAAGTTTGCTCATCACCAGCAAACACTGAAAGCTAAAGAGAGAGTGAAGGTGTGTGACTGCTTTAGACTATTGCCACAGATGCAGCAACCCCTCATCCTGCTTATTCTATATTTCTGTATGGCCATAAATATACACAGTGTTTTACACATCATCCAGTGGACTAACAAGAGAACAGGATCTTAGGATCAGGTATAAATAATTAGCTCAAGCATTTATTGTGACTCAGCAGTGAAGAAACTCATGGATAATTAGCATAAAAAATAAACACTGCATAAAATGCATATACTTAGTTATAGCTGCAGAATGATGTAATTAAGCTTTAATTAAGCCTTTTTTCAGAGTCCTTCAGTGTGTTTTTATTCCTCTCTTCTACACAGATCTTTCCTTCAAAGCTGTGCTGTGCTTGAATTCATCTGTAGTTGAACTAGATGGAGTGTGTTCAAGGATTAGTTGCAGGTTTGTTTTTGTCCATGTCTAAAATCTTGGGGAGAAATGCTGGACTTCCCTCCATGCCTGCAAACCAGGAGAGCAAGCGTTCTGAAAGTTGTATACTGAAGGTGGGAAAAATGGAAAAACAGTTGATTTCCAAATGCTTTTAAAGAGAAGGATTAAAACAGACCTGGGAAAACCTTTCATCCATGAGAAGCATAATCATAAGCTCCAATCATTGACCTGTTTTACATCCAGTGCCTTTCCCGAGCTGAGGAGCTGCCCACTAGATGCCACTGTTTCTGCACACAACCAGGATCACAGCCTGCAAGGACTGAAAGCACCACATCCCTCCTCCTCCCCCTTGGTTTTTTACTCCTTTTCTTAAAATGTTCAGCTCAATTGATCGAAATAAAAAGTCACGTTTAACCCATAAAAAAATCCTTCAGCAAATGGCTGATTTTTTGCCCCCACTGGGTTGCAGATCGCTCTGAGTGTGGTGTAGGTGTGCTTGTGCTTCATTATGCCACAGAAAGAAATGGTTGCAAGTTCCTACAAGTGCATTGTAGGTGCTAATAGAAGATTTTGTGTTTTTGCAGAAGCTGTTTCCTTTCAGAGTAGGTCCCACTTGATCCATGTTCAGTTATCCCAAATTAAGCTGCAGACTGATCAGTTGGTAAAAGCATCACTCTTCAAGGCATGACATTATCTTCCCACATTCATTATCTTTAGCAGCATAGGGAACTATGTGTTAGGTGCTGTACAAACTGTACTGAAAAGGCAGACTGTGCCCAGGGCCAGAAATGTCGTTTCTCTCCATAAAGAACAAATAAATCATATCTGCTCTAATTTAAATACACAACAATTCATTGAAAAAAGACAAAGGCTGGAATTTTTGAAAGCACCAACTTCTTCAGCAAGGCCAAAACATTTTATCACAGACAGAGAAGTAGGACATGAAGTAGTTACACTAATGCCACTAAGCAATTTGGCAGTTCAATTAATTGGCTCTTTCTACCAGACCTACCTTGCAGGAAAACATGCACCAGAAGTCCTTATTTACTAAGACTGGAATTTCCAGAAAGCTCCCTGAAAGCAAGGCAGTCACCGGCTTTATTTGAAATTCACCTTCACAGCGATGAAGGTAATGGAAAATGCAACACTAAACTTACCAGTTTGTAGTTTAGATGATTCAGTATTTGTCTGCTTCTCAGGGAGGCTGAGCAGGTGAGCACATTCTTCCACTCGCAGTGACAGGACAGCTGCTCTGGAGCATTTCTGAAACGTGAACGTGGAAAAGAGTTACAAAGAAAATGCCTATAACCATCTGAAATGATGATATAAGGTGTATGGAAATGTTTCCCTGCAGTACCCCAGGGTTTGGTTTTTTTTTTTTTCCCCTTTTGCAATAGTTCCAACCTTGTTTCAATTGTCAGAATATTGTTTTGAATGAAGACTTCTGTTACTCTCAGTGAATGAACGCATAAATAACTTCTGAAGCAGTGGAGTGAAATTGGATTGATTGAATATGATCACTGCAGTAGGAGCCCAGTTTAGATTCTCAGTGAGAACATATTTTTTAATGACTAAAGAGATCAGAGTGGATTTTAGAAGGTTATCTGAGCCTTTTATGGTCTACAAAGAGTAGAAAATCTTGTGAGAACTATGTGTCTTGAGATTTCTGGTGTGTGATTAGAAATGCTGAGTGATTTGTCTCCTATCTGGCATTTTAATCCTTTTTCAGGTCTGGGGGCAGAGATGTGCACTAAAATGAAAAACAGTAAAAAGCAGAAAAGGTTCAATGATTCTGAGTTAATAAAACTCTCCTTATTCTATCAAAGCAGCATGGCCAGCCCAGTGTAGGCTCAATACGAAACCAAAAGTTTGGCGTGCTAGTGTTATTCCAAATCCCAAGCTCATCTTCATATTTTGGTTTTTTCAGTAAGAGATGATTGGTTGAAGTGCATTTCTTTTTTCCACATTTGGGGAGATGTGGATCTAAAGATCCATTTGGGCATCTCTCTATATAACACAAGCATCATGCACATACATTTATTAAACGGAGTGAGCCAACCTTAAATACAGGAGATCTTAGGCCAAAGTGAGGCAGAACATTGCTTCATTTAGTACTTTTCAGAATAAACAGCAACTATTGAATGATTTCAAGAAATGAACTCAGCAAAATGCTTCAGATGTTCAGAACGTACCCGGCTTAGAAATTTGCTAAGAACCTTTGGTGTGACTCTGAATATGTGCCTGTAGTGTCCATAAAACTGAGACCAGTCCTCAAAATGCCCGGATTATCAGATCCACAGCACTTCTCCTGTCCAGACATGGACAGAGCTCAGTATTCCATCAGTGCAGGATATACTTCTACCCACTTCCCATGCCCCGGATAGGATCAGTGTCCTGGTTTGAGACAAAAATTGGGAGGAACGCTCTGGGAGGAACGTCCCCTCTATAGCAGGCAGGGTACAGCCACCCCTCCCCCAGCAGGGTCGGGAAAAAATTCCTCGAAGGAAAGGGAAAGGAAAAAAAACCTATTTATTTAACAAACACACAGGAAAAGAATAATGCTAAATAATAAAACCTCTCGCTGTGGAGAGAAAACCTGGGAAGATTTGAGAGTCCTTTCCGTGGCTGTGGGCTCTCTCTCTCCCTCTCTCTCCTCTTCGGAGCTGGGTCGGCTCGGGCCCCTCCGGGCCGAGGTGTGAGGGCTCCCAGTGAGGTTCTGATGTTCTGGTGTTCTGAACAGCCCAGAAGAGAAGAAGGAAAAAATCCAAAGTCCCAGGGAAACAAAGGAGTTGAACTCTCCATCTCTCTCCTCCGAGAAAAGGAGCCCAGAGCCGGGGAAAGCAGGAAGGTGCCTCTGCTCTGCAGCAGCAGGAACGCAGGGCAGTGAATGTCCTTGGAGCAAAACTGGTTTTGAAAAGTTCCTCTGGCTTTTTTTTCCTTTCTCTTGCACCCAATTTTAAAGACACAGAAAGGCCCAGGAATCATGTCTGGGCATAGAGCAGGTGATAGGGGATCCACAGCATAAAGTCACCCCAAGACAATTAGTTCCAGCATCAGTAATAAACTCCCATGCTTCTATTACCAAAATATGGTTTATAAGCACACAAGTAATTAGCAGAGTGCTTTTTTTTTTCTTTCCTGGCAAATACTTTGATTAAGGTTCTGGGAAAAACCCCAAAAAACAGTGAAAAAGAAAGAGCAACACTAAGTGGCAGCCCCAGGAAAAGCCACAAAAAGGGTTTTGTGCTCAATTTATTGGTGCCATGGTCCACACAGGAGCAGCACTGGGCTCTCATCTGTAGGGAATGGCAAAACAGGGTCAGGCTGTTTCTGCAATCATGGAATAATACTGGTACCATAAATTTAAAAGTTCAATGGAAGACTCTTTAATTTACTGGGAAATGACAAGGCATCTGAGTCCAACATGTATAAAATTTACTCCTTTATTTCTTAGTTGCCTGCCACTGAATATCTACTCAGAGGCTGCAGATGTAGTTTCCATTCATGGACCATCCCAACCCATCAGAGAGTCCTACTCAGAGTAGGGCCTGTTGATTCCTCTCCTTGCTAAAAATGAAACTACAATGCCTTAAAAGAGACAAACTACATCTTTTTCAAATGTTATGTTCACAAAGCAAATTCTTCCTGGAAGCAACTGTCAGGGAGGGATCAAGGCTGAACTTCTACTGGTCACCTCCTAGAGTCCCATGAAGGAACCAGAATTTCATTTTTCACTTAGAAAACGGGGTTCTAGCTCCGCTGGGTACAAAGAAAAGCTTGAAATACTAATTGTGTGCAGCAGATTCTCTGCCTTTAGGGAGGGAGCAGTTCCAAAGCATGTGATATATCTTGTTCTTCCCAATTTTGACATTTACTGGCCGTTCTGAGGTGGGCCAGGTTAAAGCCTGAGCAGGGGCCTCATGGTAGGGCCATAGCTCTGCCAACTTAATCATTTCCCAATTGTGAAAACCATGATTTTAGGCTCATTTATGCGCAAAAGCAAAGCAAATAAATGAAGCGGATTTGTTTCTATATTTATTTTGACACGTGTATGTATTTACGAATATTTTAATGTGCTCTAAATTATAGAAATTTGACTTCGGTTTTAACAGTGGATGGATCTGAATTGCATTTCAGCATTCCAGCTGCAGAAATTAAGGTTTTCGAGAATGTTTTCTGCCCAGAGTAATTTATTTTTAAGTCCTCAATATTTGAGTGCATTTCAGTGATACACAAAGTTTTGCTAAGATCAAATCTATAGCACCAGAGGAGGGTTGGGGGAGTGAGTTGTTAGTATTTGGTATTTTATGTAAGAGTCATAGCAGAAAAAAAAAAAATCCCCTTCTTCTCCATTTACCATTTGATGCTTTAGAGCTGCTCAGGGAAAGACAGAAAAATGTCTTTATTTCACCTCGCACAGCTGCTGCACTGCTAGAGAATAACAGTTTAAATATTAATATGGCTTTGGGGCTAAAAGCATTTCTTAAGAGACACTTTGATGCAATGAGTTTCAGCCAAGTGAACAATCACAAAAATAGAGTCAATGACCAAAATCCCTCCAGCTGCTAAGAAGCCAATTTATTTATTTATTGGTGTGTGACTACAGAACTCATTCTGTGTGACTGCACCAGTTACAGCTTTCCAGCCCAGACTCAGTAAAGAATTGCTCATGGATGTGAGAGCTCAGGACCTCCGGAGTCAGACAAGTCCTCCTTTTCTCACCCCAAGCTTTCAGTGTGAATTGGACCTGCTCAGGTCTTCTCCACACCGTCTTTAGTGAACTGAGGATAATTCTGTGCAGTTTAGGCTGCATTTATCAGCTGCACAGCCTCCTCAGCAGCTGTGCCCAGACTGCCCAGGGAGGTGAAAGCTTTCTTACCCACTGCTACTGTTGTGTCTGAGGGTGAGTATTGTGGTTGTCTCATTTAGCTCTGCCCTGACCAGCCCCTGAATCCCTGAATTCCAGCAGGACCTGGGGCTGACTCACCCCAAAGGAACTCATGGTGGCGTTTCATCCCACCCAGGAAACAAAGAGGAATTTCCCTCAAACCAGCTGGTCTGATGATGGATTTCAGAGTGCCCTGAACAGAGGGCATTGCTGTAACTCTAGCTGGGATCCATCCCAAGGAGCATGGATGAGGAACTGACTGGGCTAACTAAGGGCTGCAGCATTATTTACACCCTGAGACTGCTGAAGCATCTTCAGTTCTGCTTAGGAAGGGAATCATCCTGCACAGTCTAAAATTCATGGCTGCCAAGGGCTGGGAGGATGCTACTTCCATCAATTCACTTGCCCATCTATTTCCTCTTTACCAGAGATGACAACTGTTCAAGCCACATAGCTAATTTATTCCCAGACTTTTAATTCTGCTCCATGTGCATCAACATCTTTGCTGCTGAAGCCACGAGCCATGCTCCCTCATAAGCAGGTCTGGCAGACACACGTGTGCCTGAGCAGAGGGAGAAATGGATTCCAGCTCTGGGCTGCACACAGTAAATCACCAGCACAGAGAGAGAAGCTCAGGGACAACAGAAACACCAAAACGTGCTTTTTTAGAACATGGCTCCTTAAATTAAACAAGACAAGAAAATATATGAAATGACAGAAGGTCACTTTTTCCTTAACTGTTGCTCCAATTTATTCCCACACATGTGCCTCATTTCTTTTCAACTGTGCTCATCTGCTGTCTCTGCCCTGCAGGATACAGGGCATTATCAGTGGAGAAAGACTACAAAAGATGCTAAGTTTTTATTAGCCTATGCACTTTTTAAGCTTCCTTTTGTTTTTGGAATTCAGTTACAGAAGTGCCTCATGTTCCCTCTCAAAACTCAACTCCTATGGCCCACAGAGTGCAAACACCTCCCCAGACAATGTTGCTGTATATTATGTGGACAGACTCACTAAAGCTGGGCTGCAATGGCTGTGTCCACCCCGTGGTGACAGAGCTGACTGGGTGTTAAAAGGAGTTGTAGTGGTTACAGAAAATCAGGGAGGTCAGCGTTTAGCATAACGTTATCACTCAGACATTGTTCGCTTCATTTGCCTCATGAGCAGAGTTTACTGCCTACAAACCTCACCTCCTGGTCTCTATCACATGGACAATGCAGCCATTGCCCAAATTGATTGGTATCGGGCTGGGGTACTTAGGAACAATAAATACATCACCTCGACCATCCTAAAATTTTTAGGGTGGAATAATGGACTGCATGCTCTGAGTAAATCTGTAAATAAAGTAGCTTAATTCTGCGTAAGAGTTTGCATTTAACTCTGTAACTGGGTATTATTATTTATTAAGAGCCACGCTTTCAACAGAAGCTCACTCTAAAATTGAAGATTTAATGCTTACGAAAACGCAAGTTTACCTTAAGAAACTGTGCATTGCTCAGTTAATGGAGACCCAGCCTCCCCAAACCAGGAATAAGACAGCCTGCATGGATGTGGGCATGGAAAATTGCTCCAAATTTTATATAAGGAAAACAGAATCCACTGTTTTAGAGGGAGTATCATAAAGTTTGATGTGCCTATTTTAAAAGCATTTGGAACAGATATTCCCTCTCTCTGACCAGACAGAAATGTCTTTCCTTCCAGCTTCAATGCCAACTCCAGATGGGAAAAGGAAAAAAAAAAAAGGAATTGAACTTCCTGGCATTTTGGAGCATATTGGGCAAAGTTGCAAGAAGTCCGAGTGGGAAGAAAGCTGACGGGGGTGTGATGGGAGGGCGCTGGGGCTGGAACAGCAGACCTTGGGCTGTGTTTTGATTGAATCAGGTGAGGCCAGCAGGGACAAACACAGGGCTGGTTTCTGAGAGCAGAGAGCCCAGGTCTATGTTCTGTGTGGAAACTGTCCCAGCTTTGCTCTTTGATCCTTCAGCTTCCTTCAATCCAGGGGCAAATCAGAGTGGAGCTGGGTGTGTGGAGGGGAGGACGTGCACGTACGTTTGGGGAGATGGAGAGATGGAAGGATGGAGACAATGGGCAGTTGGTGCTGCCCTTCTTCCCAGCACGTACCATCCCTGCATGCCTAGACGAGCTCCCATTCCTGTCACAACTTTCCAGAGCCCAGGTCTGACACTCACAGGGCCTTTTTTTTTTTCCCTAAACCCAAGGGTTTACAGAAGCAGAGATTTCAGTTACGAGAGCTGATCTTTGGGCTGCCGGATTGCCTTGTGATGTTGCAGACTCACAAGGTGTTTACGAGGGACTGCACACTCCAGTCCCTCACGAAGCTGCTTGCTCTGGGGCTGCCCAGCACCCCTGTCTGCTGGGCTGTCAGCCAGGCAGCCCATCCCTCAGGCTGTCAGTCAGTCTGTCAGTCCCCCACCATTGCCTGCTTGCCCCAGAAATGTGTCAGCTCGTCTCATCCAGCAATGGCTGCAGCCCTGCCTGGCTTGTGCCACTGCAGAAGTCTGAAACACCACGCAGGTCTGAGCAAAGATCTGTTCAAACTTACAGATGAACCCCTAGAAAGCTGCTGCTGCTGCTAACAGCCAAACCAAACCTGCTTATGGGACAAACACTTTCTGCAGTGAGACTCTGCCAGACCCAGAGAAGCCCAAGGCAGCATAAAGTGCTTCTTTCTCCTGTGCTCTGAGGATCTCCTGGCCTGTAGTGGTGGTGCCTCAGGGATTATTGTTGGCTCAGTCCTTTCACACTGATCCAGAGCTATTGTCCTGTGCTGACCAAGAAAGACTCTCCCATCTCCTCAGAGATGAACTGACAGAGAAGGGGCAGGGGATGCCAATCTGAAGGGACCTCCACTGCCTTTGTCATCTGCAGGACGTTACCGCTCTGCTGAAGTCCCAGGTTCAAGGGTCCCTGAGAAATGACCTACAAATAAAAGGTAGTATTGCAACCCCTGTTTTAGTCCATATCATGAAAAATGAGAGACCAACACAAGTTCTGTCTAAACAGAAATTTCTTTTTTCTGTCCCTAAAATGAGTCTCTCAGGATTACACACAAATGCCAGAAGGCTGTTGCAAAGAAAACAGAGAACACTGAGTTTCTTGGCCTTTTTTGCATCATGGAGACGTTTACATTGTGTTGCAGTTCTTCAGTTCGGTACTGCTCTACTGCACAAACCGGGAACTGTGCTTAAAAGAGAAGGGGCTGTTTTAAACTAATTGAGTTTTTAGTTGTGTGTCATGTACTGTGTCCACTTAGCTCCACTGTGTGTGTGTCCCTCTTTGTGCTTTGATATAAGGCAATGATACAGAAATACTGCATTGTGGAATGGGCTCATTGTGAAGTGGCTCAGGGGAGGAGGATATAAACCAGATGTGCGACATATCCAGTGTGCATTCAGTGTACCTCCTGTGACCTATCTGGAGATGATACAAATGCAATCAGTTTTTGAGATAAAGAAAGAGAAATGATCTCCAAGAGCTGCAGGGAGGGAAAAGAGCAGACCAGAGCATTTAAAAGAATAAGAAACCATTTCAAGCTAGCAAAGGAAAAAAAAAGAAAAGGCAAGAAAGAGCACATTTCTTCTAAAAATTTGTAAAATAAAAAAGAAGCTAAGGACCTTTCCCTTGTGTTTTGACTAAAACCACAAAGACAATTCTCTGCAGAAAACTCCAGTTTGTTTCGTAGAACCTCTTGTTAAATTATGTGTATAATTTATCTCAGAGCACAGTTACATAAAGCTTTAAGCCTTACTGTCCTCTTCAGTTTTATCCTCACAGTGCAAGCATTTCAGACCAGTAGCAGAACGGCAGAACTCCTCATGGCAAGTCCTACCAAGCTGACCTTGGATGTTCCACCTAAAAATAAAAACCTTGTTTCAGCGTAGTTTTTCTCCTGCAACAAAGGCTTTTAATGGCCAGATCCTCATTTGTTGTAAGCTGGACAGGTCACTGGCTCCATGGACATCACTCTCCACTGTACAGGGGAAAAACTGTGATGCACCAGCGTAACAATTCGCACTCAAATTCTGCTGTTCTTTGGGCAGATTTGGGGAGATACAAGTCCCAGACTCTCCCCAGTACAACTGAAACAGTAGCACTGGATGAAGCTTGTGGAGTTTAGGCTGTTTTGCACCAGACAACTGGATTCAGGAGGTGCAACCAGCACTAACTACCACCAGCTTTGTGATAAAACTGAAACGAGGATGGACAAATGCAAAACACTGACCTGAAAGATTTCTGTCTTTCCAGGATGATCCTACACCTTTTCTTGTTCTGCTACTGGTTTTTATGCTTCCCTTTCCCAGCACATTCTGGTGTCAAGTCTTGTGCAAATGTGCCACACACAGGGGCTTTTTCCGTCACAGTAGAGAAAAAGCCCCAGATGCTACAGAAGTTCCCATTGCCATGGGTGTGACCCTGCCCAGCCCCAGCAGTGGATACGGGAATTTCTCTCCTGTGGCAGAGTTTGGCAGTGGGAGTTTTCCCTTTCTTCTCTTACCTTGGCTGCTGGTGTGGCAGGTCCCGGCAGTGGCCTCCCCGTTCTCGCACAGACGGGTGGGGAAGGGGTGGGCAGGGAAGGGGAGCTGAGGAATTTTGGTTTGGCTCCCCTCGCACAGCGAGGCAGCCAGGAGGGGAACGCGGCTGGAGCCAAGCACGATGCGAACACGGATTGCTTCTTTTGGAAAGGAGGAAACCCAGGAGCCACAACCAAAGCACTGCTTTGCTCCTGGGACAACTCAACTGTGTGCTGCCCCTGAGCCCAACAGAACTAGGACAATATTTCACTGAACTGGGAAATGGTATTTGGGATGTGTCTCAGAAATGAAATGCTCATTGTTTGGATAATTTGGAAAAGTACCTTGTTTTCCTTTGGTTGACTGGTCTCTTGAAAAGTTTAGGATGGCATGCACATTGTGGGAAAAGGAAAATAAAAAAGAGAACAAGAAGAAATTTGAATTAATTTGACATGCTGGGAGCAGTGCTGCTGGGGGATAGTAGACATTACAAATGGAAAAAGAAGGCAACACAGATAACTGTTTATAACTGTTTACTGCTAAAGAGATTCCTAGGACAAAAAGTGCTTGCAAACCTCGGTGCCCAGTGGCTACTGAGAAATGGGAAGGTGCTTATGAGAAAAGAGAAGAGGAGTTGCCAAGGAATGTGAGAAGTTCACAGCCTTGCCTGGATAGTTTCATTTTTGTGGGTTGGATGCTGCTGGTCTAATCAGGCCATCATTCAATGGCCCTTTGGGCTGCTGCTGGAGAAGCGATTCTTCCATTCCCTGTTCCCCCAGACACCCATTCCTGCACACACGTACCCCAGCAAAAGCATTCACGTGCCTCTACTACCCCAAGAAACTGAAAAAAAGCATTCAAGCAATTGAGTTGATGCTCAGCTGGATCCTGTGGTCAAACACATTGCACAGCCAGGTAGACACTGGTGCCAGACAAGAGTGGGTGAAAGAAGTGACTGGGTGCAGAGGAGGGGGTAGAGAGGAGTGGAACAGCCTCTTTCAGCAGCAGCCAGATTTATGCCAGATTAAAGTGACCGTGCAACCACGAGCTCTTTGAGTAGCCCCCTTTAATTTCATTTTGGGCACGTGAAGAATCAGCTATTGCTCCTACTGAGTTAAGAGCAGCACAAACAGGCTTTTATCATCCAATCGTCCCACGTTTGCTGAACTTGTGATGTGCTCTGCCAGAATTTCTGGGAGGATCTGTGGCAATTATAGGGAAACCCACCGAGGGACAATATCATTCCAGTGTAAGAAGGCTGGTATGTGTGCAGCTACTTTAGCAGCTCTGTCTGCTGTGAAAGCAAATGAACTCAAGAGTAGACAAGAACTGATATGTGAAGTCAGAGTATAAATTTGACTGCATAAATTAAAAGGACGGGAATGCAATGGATTTTGAATAGGTTCTTTCACATGACAGTGTTCTCCTGGAATCAGAGAGCAGACACTGCAGGAAAAAAAAGCTTTACAGTGCTCTGAAATAAATATTAGTGTTTCTCTTAGCACGGAGGAGTTAAATGAAGTGGCAAATCAAAACACGCATGTGTATGCACATACATTAGTTACAGATAGAAAATGGGGGCTGCAGTGGAAAGGGGTTGATATGGAATATTCATTGATACAGAATATGGACAAAATATTGACTATATGTGGCAAGTTTTGGACTTTCCCTAAGGTATCTTCTCTCTGGGTTACAACAGGCAGGTACAGGAAGGTCTGAGTGTCCAACTTGGAACTTCATCTTCCCTTAGCAATTACACACAGCTATGGAAAGAGTCACGAAATTGTGGGGCAGTGCCACCCTGAGTCAGCTGAGAGCCTGCAGTTCAAGGCCCAAGGGAAGAACTGAGCTCTTCAGCCAATATCATTGCAGAAATCACAGCAGCAGAATAAATCAGGATTTATTGAGATCCAAGGTCTCCTACAGGGTGTCCAAGAGCAGCACAATGTTGTTTTAGGTCACTGCAATAACAGCACCAATTCCAGTGCTGGTGATAATAATTCCATGTCTGGTCCCCAAGTGATTTATGGCTATTTATAAAAGCTCTCTCCATATACCACTATGAAAGTGTCCCAGAGTGTTTATAGTGAACATTATTTTTTGCCATTTTCTTAAATATTTTATTAGCATTTGTAGAGTTTATCTGCAGGTTCAGTGAAATGATTTAGCTTTTCTAATAATCTGCTAAAATTCCCGAGTTTAATTTTGTAGGTGTTAATTTGATATTGAACAAATGAATACTTTAGGCTTCAGTTGTCTTACATCAGTACAATTTCAGTGGTAACTGCTTGGGTTGGTTTTTTCACATTTACTGATTTCAATGCATTCACGAAAATTATGAGCTGTTTTTCTTTCAAAAATTGCATGGACCAAAAACACTGAAAAAAATAGAAAAATCTGGTTTTCTTGTTAAAACTGAATTAATGAAGCATGTTTTCACTGAAGTGGTACCTCTAATTCCCTATAAGCTCAGTGTTTATTATTACACTGGGAAAAGGGACATTTCTGGTACTAATAGGGTTTGATTACAGCTGGTTTTTGCCCAAGCAATTACATGTGAAGCATTACAATGTCCTCTGGAAAGCTGTCTTCTCCCAGCTGGCCAGTTCTTCTCTTACTTGCCTGATCCAGAGCCTGCAGAGGTTGATTCCCAGTCCTTTGACTCAGACTCACGATCCATGTCTCCTGATCTCCTGTGATACTGGAAATTATTCACCCTCCAGCTCTGTTATGAAATTTCAGCTGCCCTTGGCTGCTCCAGTGGTTGCCTTGTCAGGATGCTTATTTACCCTTCACCAAAACACCACAAGTTGTTTAAAACTGAGAACATTCCAGTGAGGAGTTTTGTGCAAAACATTCAGACATTGTAAGTGAAAAGAATGATTGAAAAGAAAAACACAAAACTCTGCTGCAGTTTGTGTGTCTCTGCCACCAGAAAAGGCTACAGCTCAGTCATCTCATTCAAAACAAAACATGCAGTTTTCCTAAATACCCTCCCTGATCAGACCACCAAAGCACTTAGCATCTCTCTTCTGCTCACCAAATATTTTTATGATTTTCCACAAGAAATAGCCAGGCCAGATGCTAATAACCACTCTGAGAGGATGGGAGTACATCATGTCTCCAGACAGCATGAAAATAAAATAAATCACTAGAGGAACAGAATTTTATATGGCTTGTTTTTTAAATTATGTTTTGCTATAATGAAATGATGAATAGAAGCGTGCACCAAAGTAAAGAGAATAAAGCTATTCTTGCCTAGGCCTTGGAGAACTGCTATTATCAGAAAAAAATCATCAGTCTTTGGAAGAGCAGCCAAGAGGTTTAAGAGCACCAGCCACGGTCTTTGGAAACCCTTTCCCTTTAAGATGAGAATGTCAACATTAGGGACTGTGTCTATACCAAGAAATAACATGCACAAATTTAACAATGAGGGCACTTCATCACTGTGGTATCTTATCTAGGGATGAACAAGATTCCTGTTCCTTACAGTCTTTAAATCAAGACCTGGTGCATGTCTGGGTGTCGCACTGAGATGTAAAGCAGAGACAGGAGCCCCTTTTTGGAAATCACTGAGCTCACAGAGCAACAGGAGTCCAGCAGGAAAAAGGCAGAGTAGTGCTGGTAGGGCAAATGATCCCGAGCTGGACTGCTCTCTGTCCCCACCAGCTATTTAAAATGACCCTGTACATCTTTACTCTTCCCTGTGTAGATACTCAGGTGTGTGTATCTACACCTCAGTGTAGATAGAACGTGGTTAACTTTCTATGCAAAGTATTAAAGCTCAGATAGAATTTATGGAGAGATCCCTGGATGATGCTCCAGACAGCCCCTCTTGAAAGAGTATGCAGGTAAAATAAACCCATTTTCAGAGATAAGCCCTTTAACAGATCACTCAGCATTGTGGATGAAAAATTTCTTCCTCTGGGATTGGCTGGCTCTGGCCCTCTCTGACCCCCTGTTCTTGTTTGTGAGGTTCAGGCTACATGGGGAGTCAAATATTGGGGCCTGCGGGTTTGCAATGCTGTCAACATTCACCCAGAGCACCTTAGAAACCAGTGAGCTGCACTAACACCGGTGTCTGATGCTTTATTGCACTGCCACTCAAACCAGAGCATCAATCTGAGAAGGTTTTTTTCTACCCATATTCCCATCCCACACATCAGAACAAACTCCTGTATCAGTTTCTATTGTTAAACTCTGGATATTCCCCCAGCATTCTCAGCCTCCTAATGCTTGTCCTTGGCTCCCCTTACAGACCTGCCTGGCAAACATTTCTGCCTCTGCTGCAAGGGGCTGAGCCCAAAATCGTGCCTCGCTGGCACAGCAGCCATGACTGAGTGGCAACATTTCAATCCCATTTTGTGCCTGGCCACCAGAAAGCCGGGCACACACACGCTGAAAGGCTGCCAGTGCATTGCCACAGTGTCTTCTATAAGAAAACATGGATTTCTGCCACCAGACAGACACAGAAGCTAGTAAGCTATTCCCTGCATTCTTCTATCCCCCTGGGCACCCTGTGTAAGGGAAGCCATTGATGCTTGCCATCAGATAGACACACAGACTAGTAATAAAATGCCCATGATGCACTGCATTTTTATTCCTTAGGGTGCCTCTGAAGAGGGAACTACTGATTTCTTACTTATGTTTAAATGATTTGTGAAGGGGGGAAAAAAAAAATCTATTTTATAGCTTGTGCCTTTAGCCATAGGGGAGACTGTTTTCTGTGAGTTCTGGGTTGGTTTTTTTTTTTCGGATAGATAGCCTTCCTCTAATTACTTATCTTTACTCTGGTTGTTTTATAGGAAGCTAAAGTTTTCCCTAATCTCGTAATTTTAATCAGTTAAAAGTTATCTATTGGGTGAAACATCAAACTGTCCCAGTTTCTGGATTTACTCATTTCAGTGTGAGATTTTCCAGCTTGAAGATGATGACCTTTAATGCCTCAGCATTCCTAACACTGTAGCCCCTCTCTAGTACAAGCAATTATATCCCTAAGGATTGTGTAAAAGGCAAAAAAGGTGAAGAGAAGTGGACACGCCAAGGAGTTTTCCCAAAGTCATACAGAGAATCAGGCAGAACCCAAAGTTCTCTGTATTTGGGGACACTGGACACGCTGCCTCTGAGCCCTTGCCCAGCACCTGGATAGAGCAAGCCCCAGCACACATGCATTGTCAGGGGAAGAACAGCCAGGATCTCCTCCACCTCCCAGCCCTAGGGAAGGCCACAGTGGTCCTCCTTGTTCTTTGGGATGGATTTGGACACCGTGGAGCACAGCACAGCAACTGAAATAAAGACACAGGTCCCCACGTTCAGCCAGCAAAGGGAATACTTATCCCCAAGACAGGCTGGAGCCACATAATTCCCTAACGCTCTAGAAAGCAGAACATCCCCTGGAACTCCCAGGCAGGATCCTTGCCAGGGGGTATTTTGGTGAGTGGTGTGAACACGGCCCTTCTTCACCATTTCCTTTCCCTATTAGTCACACTTAGCCTTGCTCCACTTTCTGCCTCTGGAAGCCCAGTGGGAAGCACTGCCTCGGGTCGGGGAGAAGGCAAGCACAGCATTTTCTGCAGGCAAGGATCCACAGCTCCAAACCACCTAATAACACGTCTCGGTTCCTCCTGACTTGGAGGAGTCTGCCTTGGAGAGACTAAGGGTTGGAAGGGAAGGCATCGGCCAGGACAAAAGTGCATTGGCAAAGCTCTGTGGAGGCACTCATGGAAATCCTGCCCACACTGCGGCTGGACCCGTCCACTGCTTCCAGGAGGACTGGGTCTGAGAATCTTTTTTAAAATATTTTTAAAAGCAAAGAATCAATAAAGGGATAAAAAAAAAATTAAGTAACTGGTTGGCCTGAAGCTTGCTGCTGCTCAAGGACTTCCCACGCTGTGCTAAGTGAGAAGTTTCTCTTTTGGAGTCCAATTCACACCCAAGCTCAGCCTCAGTCACATCTGCTTTTCCAGGGATGCTCCAATGCTGACATGTGGCTGGTGAGCTCCAAAAGCTGGTTGGGCCAAACAAGCAGAGTTTAGGGCTGAGCTGGCTGGGAGATATGCTGATCTTGTGCATTTCTCAAGGAAAGGTTGCTAAGAGAGTCCTTCAGGAACCCAAGCTGGGAAATAAAGCTGTTGCTTGCAAAGCGAAGTCCTTCTGATCATCAGCAGTGTGTGGCAGCTTGCAGTCCAGCAAGGGGAACGTCTCCACTTGGACCCACACATGTGGAACTCATTTTCCACTTCCTAATATCCACTGATGCCAGTGCCTCTGCAAAGGTAAAGAGCAGCCCTAAAATCAGCACACACAGCTGTGAGGAAGGAGCTTCTGGCAACTCAAGGGTTGTTCATGCATTTTCCCCTCACCTGCACAGGCAACAAACCTCCAGACTCCAGTTCTGCTCGTCTGTCTTAAGTCCTCTTGACTGAATTAATCCAGAGACGAACTTATAAACCACCTGTGTTGTCCTAACCTTTTCCTGTTGTCTAGAAAGCAGGATTCTGTGTTTATTCCTCTGTCTCAGGAGGATGACTTGAATCTCCATCTGAGTTATTTGCACCCAGAAAGACCTCAGAGGTCCTGCTTTAGGACTCAGACATACAAGCAATAACTTGCCTATTAGGTTTCCTGGTGAAGGTGAAGATACAACCTTGTGGAAGAAGAAATCCACCAGATTAGATAGAAAACATTCACCAGAAATATTTCTTCCATAACAAAATATTGCTTGCCCTTGAGCATTACTGCCAGTTGTTTACTGTCATTTAGTGGCAGCAGCCTTGTTTGCAGGAGGTGTAATCCATTTGTCCTTATGGAAAATGGACATTACAATAAGCAAACTTCTGAAGATGGCCTGAAAATTACCAGCTCAAGGTAAAGATCTGGAATCATCCAAGAGACACAGAGACTGCCTGAAGCAGAAGTACAGAAGGAGCTGCTCTGGAAGGAGCAGCTAAACACCTCATTAACTGAGCTTCATGCCGTTCAGTCTGAGTGACTGAATATTTCCAACACAATTGAAACTGTGGTTCTCTGAATTAATGCTATTTTTAATAAAAGGAGGCGTTAAGTTGCCTTCTTTGGTGAGCAGTGAGGAATGTTTCTAACTTTCCTACCAGACATGGCTGCGTTTGGGTGATATTTGTGAGGCACTTGGAGGAGAAACGTGCTGGATAAAATTAAAGATTATGCCAAACATCAGTGTTGGATTAATATGCCTGTGTGAATTTAGAGGATGAAAAGTCACCTTCCATTTGATGGCAATGTGTCAAATTCCATGTTAGTGTAAACTGATGCAGACAGTTACTAAGAAGTTATTCCAGTTGCACTACAAAGAATCTGACCTTGGTCCATTTGCTTGAAAGGAAGAAATCAAAATCCTGGTCCTGCCAGAAGTTTGCATTAAAACTGATGTCTAGATCCTGGCTTTGCTTTTTGGGCCTTTTTAAAATGCATAGTTGATGATCTATTGGCTATATAAGCAGCAAATGCTAGCAAAGACGTTTCAAATCGGCAGAAAGATGCTTTGTAAATCACAGAATTTTGAGAGAGTTGTTTTTTCGGACATTTTGTGGATTCACCCGAAACTGCAGAACAAGAGTAAGTTTCTGTTCAAAACGAAGGAATTAATTTTGTGCCCTTCCAAACTCTGAGCATGCCTGCGATGTGGTAAAGGGTACTTTGTGAAAACTCTGTGCTGGTGCATGAAATTAGGGCACTGCTGCCCCATCCAACAGCATCGACTCCTTTGACTCAGCACTCCAGCAGCAGCAATAAAACAGCCAGATCCCCATTGCTCCAGAGGACACAGCCACAGACTACAGCAAACAGATCTGCAGGACCACTTTCAAAGCGGGTTCAGTGTCTCGTAGGGAGATTTTTGCTGGCTAAATTAGCAAAATTCGGAGCATACATTAGGTCTGTGACTCCAGTTAATGAGTCCTTTGTTTTATTAGCTGGATTGGTAAGGAGGGTCGTTTTCTAATACATCTTTCCCAGCAGAGTAAAATATCCACCAGTGAAAACAGCCATAGGCAATCCATTATTTTTATATTACCCATGTAAGCTGCTCTTTACAAGTAATGAACACTCATAACTAAACGCTGCTCAGAAGAATAAATGACTAACCAGATTTTATCAGTACACAAGCTAAATTCAATGATTTATGAAGAAATCTTGGTCCCGTCTAATGGAATTTTCCCAAAATAAATTCATGTAAACAACTTGCCACAAAGAGGCAGTCAGTGCTGGTTGGTATGTGTAAACAGCTTTAACAGTTGAGAATATAATCTCCTTGACTGCTGGGCAGTCTGGGGAGATTCATGCAGAGTCTCCGTTCAGAAAACCACCTTTGGCTCTGCTCCTCCTGACATCATAATGCCACCCGTTTAATTAGTTTTTAGTAGATGTTAATACCATCACAGATGGGAAAAATAATTTTGCTTTTCAAAGCCAACACGAGAATTTTTACAGTGCTCATCAGAATGCCAGGATGAGAGTCCCAGGTAGAATCACAGAGTCACAGGAGGAGGTAAAAGAGACCGAAATGAACAAAATCCAACTCCTGAATAAATGTATCACAGTGTACTCAGTTCCAGCAGTGGATTTTCCAACACCTTTTTACATGTTCCTAGAATCCATCTGAAAGTACAGTGGGGTCGTATTAACATGCCACAGTCATTCTTTAAATGTTTCCAGGGTAACTCTTATTTACATGGTCTGTAACTGCAAAGTGAAGTCAAATATCTAATAAATTATCTCTCTGATGTTAATTAGTCCTGTTAGGAGGTGCCACTGAGAGCAATGTGTGTAAACTGATCTGTGTGAGTGGCTCAAGCCCATTTGGGCTGGTTCCCAAACAACCTAGAGCAGAGTTCTAAAGCAAATCAAGCCCTTTTCAGTTTGCATCATTATCAGAAATATTTCCTTCTCTGCCTTAATTCATCCTCAAGAGCGACACAGCACAGTCAGCAGCAGTTCCAGGAGAATAAGGGCAAGTGGGCAGGCTGGCTGAGTACCAAAACTGCAGAGACAGGTCACTTTTTCTAATGGCTGTTCATAAATGCAGCATATTAACAGTTTCATGGGGATGGGAGCTAAGGACAGCATGTTCTACTGCTCGGTGGAAGAAGAAATCCTGCACTATACACACCGATTTTACAGGCACCAATAAGTACCTTTTTTAGATTCGTAGAACTTTCAAGGCTTTTCACAGTTAATATTTCTACATTAGCCTGATTTTCGAATCTGCCTGCTAGGCAGATGAAGACTGATGGTTTTTCAAAGGGACCAGTGATTTTGCATGCCTGTCCTGGGGTGCCTAACTTGAGCCAGCCCTGAGAACAGCCTGAGAGTTTGAGGATTTCCAAAAATCAGTCCCTTTGAGGTGTCTCAGCCTAACACCTCATCAGTCTCCCCTCAACTTCAGTCGGTGACAAAAAACAATCCCCAAATACTCCTTGCTGCTGAAGTCCCTGCTGCAGTTGGACAGGGTGCTTTCTAACAGAGACGTGAGATTCAATTTGCAGCCAAATGCTGCTGTTCCATAGCTGGTGATTATGAGCTCAGCCTGGAGCTGATCGAAGGAGTTCCTAGGACTTTTATCATGTAGCTCTCAGCTCAGAGCAGTATGAATGAGATCAGTATTGACTTCCACTGCCTCAGACATCTGCCTGATTAGCTCTCTGTAACTCGTGAGCTATTTTGGACTACACTTTCTTGACTGTCAAAACTTTCGTTTCAATTTTAGGTTAATTTTTTTTTAAAACAACAAAAAATGTCTTTGGCCAGATGAATTAAAGGATATTATCCATCCATGGCTTTTACATTAGAATGGTTTCATTTTGAAATAAGAACAGAATAGTTTAATTCAATCATTGGCACAATAATACCAGTATCAGATAATAGAGACTTCCTAGGAAAGATATACCTGATGTCAGACAGCCTCCTAAGCAGGCTGGCAGCCAGTTCTAATGGAAAAACAGTCTGTGAAGAATTCCCAGCATATTATATTCCCAGGCTTTTTGGAAGCTATTTTCTGGCTAATCAAAAACCAGAAGCTATGTCTTCAGCAGATATAGAATAACATCCTTGCTGAAATACAGCAGCTCAAGATCTGGCCCCAGCATGAATTTAAGATGTTTAGCTACACTTGAAGCCCAGTCTTTTTTTACCCACCTAGCTTTAATTAGGTGTGACAGCACTCCAAGTCAGGGTGTTCAGGGCAGCAGGAATGAAATGGGAAATCAAACCAGGACAGAACGATGGTGATTCACAATGACTTTGCAGAAATGGATCTCTCATGAATAAGGCAACAGGGAAGTCACATGTCTGTGCCTTTTCCACATCCATGTGCATGTACCTGCTGGCCAGCTCCCATCCTACGGCTCCCAGAACTGCTGATGGGGTAGGGTAGGGATCATCCAGCCAAGCCCTCAGCTGCACGGCCTATGGGGAATACATGGGATCAGGGCAGATAGGTTTAAAGCATTCCAGGCAAACATGGATTAATCTACAAAAGAAGTTAATGAAGCATGAGATGTGAGTGGTATTTATGCAGCATCTGGGCTGTGGAGCTAAAACTGTGATAGCTCGGCCTCCTTCTCAGAATGCTCTTTTCCTACTTTCCTCTTCATAAAACATGAGTTGAGGTCACCCAGCTGGAGGCACTGGGTGCTGTTGAGAACTGCTGGGGATGTGCAATAGCTGAATGTACCAATACAAGCACTTCAGGCCTCTGATGGCCTATTTGCCAATCTTAATAGAAGCCTGGAAGATGAAATTTATAACTAATTTAATGCATAAGATGTAAACAGAAATAGCACCAGTCTGTCAATCACATGGGATGCTGCTTCAACAAGCAATGGATTTTCAGTGTTGTGCAGCACTTTGGTCACTGCATTCCTGCAAAGAGAAGCAGGATGTTTTCCTGCTTTTCCTTCTGCTTTCACTCACTCTGTCAATCTAGACAAATTGTTTAATCTCCTTACACCTTATTTTGGTAATCTGCAAAGGAGCTATTCTGAAGCTTAATTACTATTTGTGAGCACACAAGAACTTCAAATGAAGAGTGACATGGAAACACAAAGTATTGTTCCCTGCTCCTTTGAAACTTTGGGGCTCTTCTTTATCCATCGAGCAGGTCCAATTCTCCTTTTAATTACTTCCACCTTATATCACTGCAAGTCTCCAAAGTAATTATTTACATTGTTGTAATAGAACATTTTCAGGTAGAGGTATCCTCATTTCAGAACCAAGTAAAGATCTTTGAGGACAGTTCAAATTTAGCTCAAACACACAGGGTGTTTCCTCAGCTGGTTATTCCACACACCCACCCCATTTCCCTTCCTCCCCAGATATTTGTTCTGCCCCGTTTTTCATCCAGCAGCAGATTGTTGCAGCACTTCACCTTCCTACAGTGTATGTCCCATAGTCTGAGTTTATACCACTTGCAGAAGATCAGTAACATTTCTCACATCTGGAAGTGGTCAGCAACAGGGATACAATTCTCAGCAAAGTATAAACTTAAATTTTGCATAGTATAGTTTATATCAGATAGTCTAAAAGTTTGAAGTACAGTTCCAATATTCAAACTGGATCCTTGCAATCTGCATTCCACGGTGGGAAAGATCTTCATGATGATTAACACCTCTCTGGGGCAAGTTGAGATTTTTGTATTTTCTACTCAACCACCATTCAGACATGCCTGGCATTTCGGTCCCCAGTTGCCCAAGATCTTTTGACACCTCCAGTGTAAGCATGAGTGGCACCTCCACATCCTTCACTGCAGTCAGCTCCAAAACCTGACAGTCCTTGGCCACTGGTGTCCCTTGCCACAGTGCATGAATAACTTTCACAGTGAAACTACTTCTCTCTAGACATAAATGCCTTTATTCTTGCTCTTTCCATCATAACTTAGCCTGCAGCTATGAGCAGGCTCATGAGCAGCAGTACAGAACTCTTTCTGAAGAAATCCTCCTGTGCATCCTCCCTAGCAGCCACTCCTGTCTCAGAGGCCCCACTGGCTGCTGAACAGGCTGCAGAACTGACCCTGTAGCTGTGAGTTTGGAACCAGCTGGCAGCTCTGTGCAGCTCGCTGCTCGGTGTGTTAGCCTGATTGTGTTTGACATCTGAGGTCAACAAGATCATTGGAAATGTCTCGTTGCTGATCTTCTGAGGATCCTCAGAGTTCTCTCTGACAGCTGTTAAACTGCCTGCCACAGATGCCATAACCAGACAGGAAAGAAACACCTTCCTGAAAATGTGGTCCCTGTGACTGCTACTTTGTGTAATTGCTCCTTACACGTGCACATGAAGTGTCTTGTTTGTCCAATTATTAGGATGCATGAAAAACTATCAATAGCTACAAATTTACAAACCTTGACTCTTTCTGAGCTAATGAGATCAAAGCTGCTGTGTTTTAGTTGGAAATGCACTAACATCACTGAAAAGGGGGAAAAGGCATCTAAAAGGGGATGATTAATAGGAAATGGATATGCAGAAAGAAGAATTTATTGCCATACCCATGCTATTGTATTAAGGAAATTTAGGTCAAATCCTAAGACACTGAAGATGCTTAAATTTCATTTCAACCCAGCTAATAGAGAAGCCACCAGGGCCTCCAGAATAATGAGGCTATTTTGAAAGTTTGAAAGTGTAGCAGAGAACTCATGTGGAATTCTTCCCCTTTTTATTTTCTTTTTTTTTGTTCCCTCTGCCTCCAGATATTTAAGTCCTCACAGAGTGCTTGGGTCACATTATCAAGCTTTCCCCCAGAAGTACAAGGCTTTTTGGAAATGAAAGCTGAGATTTTTATGCATCCACGCGAGACAGGACTTGGGGCTCTAAGCAATGCACCAAATATTGCCAGGCTTCCAATAACACCACAAGCTATCCCAACACTGTATTGATTTCAGCTGAGCCATGGTGATTTACACCAGGACAGACAGTGGTCCCTGCTTTGTCCACGAAGCCATAAATTTGGTTCTGCTCCGCAGTTCTGTAGGCCAGAACTCATTCCACTGTGCTCACACATGTTGTGGCACGGTGGAATGAGACTCACCCTCCTGACCTTCTCAGGCCCAAAGGGATAACCTGAGCCTCGGGCACCCCACCTGTGCCAGCTCTGTGCTTCCACACATCACACCCCGCGCTCCCAGGGGCAAGGCTGCAGCATCACAGAGACACCCCAGCACTTGGGAATAACTTGGGAATAACTTGGGAATCCTCCATCCCCAGCCACAGCCGGAGCTCTTGGGGATGCCACGAAGCAGAGACCCCCACACGGGCCCACGCTGATGCTCTCAGAGCGCACCCTGGCACATCTCGGCGTGTCAGAGAGGTACGAGCCGGAGAATTGTCACCTATGAAGGACAGGAGCCACCGAGGCAGCCAGGCGGCTCCGGCTGACCACGGGGTGCCGCTGTTACCCAAAATTTGGAGCCGCTCACTCACCTTCCGTCACGGTGCGAACGAGAACATGCAAAAACCTGTCTCTTTAAACAGGAAAAAAAATTTAAAAATCACTCTGGTATCATCTCTTTCTCTCTCCTTTAAAATGCACAACTTCTCCCCTGTCCTCCCCTCCTCTTTTCTCCTGGGAACCAGGATTCCTAAGCTCTGCTTGGAAACTGAACCAAAGTTCAGATTTTTTGGCAGCGCAAAGGGACTCAAATGAGAGCTAAATTAAACCTTTTCAAAACCTCCCGAGCCAGCCGGGTAGCAGACAAGAGGCACATTCCAGGACCGTGTGGGAGATCTGAGTGTGGAGGCAGACAGCAAAGGCAAAGGTGATGCTTTTGCAGGGATGCCAACCCGTCTGTGCCGGCCGCGGTGCCGCCGAACCGGGGCCAGTGCCTCTGTCCCCACAGAGAGAAAAACCCTTCCCAGATATTCTCCTGGCCAGGCCAAACATTTGTTGTTCATTCCAAAGAGGACAGTCAGCAGTGGAGCACCACGCTGGGATGATGGTGTGGATTTACAGGAGTTTAGCACAGAGGAGGGCGAGTGGAGGCAGCAGTGCCGGTGGGTGAGGCTTCAGTCCGGCTTTGGGGATAACAAGGCCACAAAGGAGAGCCCAGGAGAATGATGCACCCCTAACCCTCCTTGGATTTTCTGTCCGTGTCTGCTGCAGAGTGAACAGAAGGCAATGGGGAGGTTTCCTGCTGGCTTTGTCGACAGTGACATTCACTCGCCATTTCTTTCCTTGTCCTTCTGAAGCAGCTTTGAAGCACCTCCAGAAGAACAAGGATGGGCAGAGGAAACTGCATAAAATTCCCCTTCTAGCACCATGCCGACCTTCTGCTAGGAACTCTTGGAAAACTTCAGTTTTGAGGAATTCTGCTTTTTGTCACAATTTCCTAACAGTAGGACATTTCCTTGGAAAAACTAGAAAGTACTGATTTTTCTAAGCTTCAAACCAAGATTTCCCCCAAGATAAGGGAAATGAACTTATTGAAACAATTTTTTACCCCCATCATCTTGTATAAACTGTTTCATTTAAGTTTTTTTGAACGGCAAAATGGAAACATTTAATCCAAGAAAGATCTGGTTTCATGGTGCATGGGCCACAGACACACGATGTGAGGTACATCTGAGTGTACGAAGGAGCTGGTCTGAGTAGTTTCCATTTTCTAGGTGTTTTTCTATGAACATTGATGGAGAATCACCATTACTGGTTTCTAAAACAGGCCAGACAAGCATTTGATTAGAAGGGATTTAGGTGGAGTTCATTTTGTTTAGAGCAGGCAGAGGGACTGAACCAGACTCTTTAGGTCTATGATTCTATGGCAACACCACAATCTCTGCAAAACTGTATGGTTTGTTCCCAGAACCATAAATCTAGCCTGGCATCACTGGAAACTCAGTGTTGGAAAGCTCAGTTTAATTTCAGATTTATTGCAGTAATCAAAACTGAACAAAATCAGCCCAGGACCAAGCCTCCTACCTGAACCTGTGACTTGTGGAATGAAAGTTGCTTGAATTTTCTGGTACTTACAAATTCCTGCTGGATCAGAAGTGTCACAATCATTTTGTGTCTTGGCTTTCAGTAGAATTGCAGTCGGAGTGGTTGCCCCAGACAAACAAAATAAACCCCTGTGTCTCAGTCTGTTGGTAGCTGATGAAGGCATAGTGGACTATACTAATTTTTTTGGAATTATATAATGTCCTCATGCAAGTGAAAAATTGCAGTTTCAGGCAGAGCCATCCCCTCTGTCTACATTAATTCCTACCCTATGGTTTGGTGTTTTCTTGGGCAGTCCCTACCAAAGTTAGGGAGGGGAAAACCAGAATGGAATTGAATGACTGACCCCCAGTCCTGTGGAACTGTTGTCCATTGTTTGTAAGGACTGACATTCTGTTGAGTAGCGGGGCCTTGAGTGAATAAAAATGGATTTACTTGTTTTACCCAAATTCACCGATCTATCTGAAACTGACATCATAATCAAGTTCACAAACCATCACTGAAATTTTTACTGTTGGGGCACCCCAACACTCAAAGGACACTGGATCCCCAATCAGAAGGTCCCAATGACCGAGCACCAGTCAAAACTGACACATCAATGTTTTGTCGTAAGGCCACTTAAATTTTTAAATGACATTTTAAAATCTAGATGTTTGAATTTTACTGCACTTAGAGTATACGATTGAAACATTTGCTGTAAAATATATCCAAAGAGTTTATACCTTTCACTGAAAAACTACTGGTCAACCTCTTAGCAAGATAAGAATCTAATTATATACTTTTAAAGTGACATTTAGAGGCCTCAGCCTTTTTCATATTTGATCTCAGATCTTAGAACTGGCATCTGTTTCTCCTCTCAGTTAAGAAATGGAAAGACTATTTACATATTCTTAGGAGTATATCTCCAATTAAATCTTTTTCAGAACTGCACTCTCAACATTTCATATTAGGTTTCTTGGCAGACAACTATCTTTTTCTTTAAGAGATTTATTTATTCAGTTGAATAGTTTTTTTCATCCTTTGCCTGGGCACTGGAGTCTTCAGCCTCACCATCCTATAATTAGAAAAATGACCCTACTTAGAAGTTTTACAGCTCTGCTCCAAAAAATTGTCTTCCCTGTCCATTTATTTATCCACCTTTTTACTGATGTGGCTTCATCTAGTAACTGCCTTTCTCTGCTGCAATCTGCAGCAGAGTGAATTTAAGCAGGCATTTAGAAACTCGTTATCAAAGACCAACGTCCAAACCAAGACATCGGCTCTTTGAATGATAACAAAATACTTCTGCATTCAGTGAGAAGAGGTGGGTGGGGAAGACAAGAGAAACAAAGGGAAAATACAGACTCTGATGTATTTTATAAACAATTCCTTCTGTCCCAAGTGTAAATATTGTTCCTATCCCAAACCATAAGTAGAAGTCCCTATTGCCCGGTTTCCCTAATCGGTCTATATACATTTGCTATTTAGTTTTCAGGTAATAAAGTTGTCTGCCCGGGAGTCTCAGCACAGACTAAATAACCAGAAATCAGCTGCCCAGCATTTCAACCCTGCTCCCAGGGCAGAGGAGCAGAGCCATGTCCTCGCCTTCTCCGGGTATCTGACAATGGATGTCTTTTGCAACGTGCCTGGAAAGTCACCAAATCTGGGCTCCTTTGGACTGGGGTGGGAAGCAGATTCCAGAATATTTCCAACGCCTCATAAAAGATACCCTGTCAGCACCCTGTGAGTCACGGAGCAGGGCAGGTCCTCCCCCCAGCACTGCTGGGACACCAGCAGGGCTCACTGGACACGTCCTTAGTGGCACCACTGTGAATCTCATTGACCTCCCGGTTATTCTTCTGCTCCCCGCTGGAATCCAGTTTACCAGAAATAGATATTCAGGATTTAGTATCCAAATACAAGAATAGTAAAGAGAAGGAGCTTTGGCCTGTTAGATCTAAATGGTGTTTCCTTACTTGTTACAGTAAAACATTAAATCTAAGCCTAGTATGAGTAAACCTCAACTGGTATCTAGTTCAGTTATCTCAGGAACACACAAGTGATACCATCTGCACTTCCTGACAGAGAAATAGGTGGCCTGCAAGATTCTTCAGAAGCATTTTGTGGACCCAGGTTCAGGTGCTCGTCCTACACAGCTGTATCCCCATTGGGGCCACCAGAGTTGCAGAGAAACCTCTCCAAGGCTGCACCAGGGGCACAGGAATCAATTGTGTCACCTGTTCCTGGTGTGCAACTCATAGCTCGAACATCCCATCTGCATTTTACTCAGCTTTTGCTCTGTCTCGTTCTCTTTAGGAACCTCTCTCTGCTCAGAGTACAGTAAAACAACCGTTTTAGTCCTAAATTAGACAAAGTGGCCACTTCCAGCCACTCCCCAGCTCCCCCTCCATGCAAGCAAGGCAATCTTTGGGGTGATCAAGGACGATCCAGACCAACAAAATCAACTTAAGCAAGGCATTTTTCTGTCAAAATCAGACGAAGGCCTTATAAACAAAATATTAACTTGCTCCAGTTTGTAATTTGTTTTAAAAAATCTGTGATCCATGTGAAGGACTTGGAAACTCTTGTGTGATAGAGCACACCGACGGGCTGCCTAGAAGCAGGAGGCCTGGAAATTGAGAACTGTGAGCCACCAGTGCTGTAACTCCTCTTCCTTCCACCAGTGTCAGTCCAGAACAACTCCACAGCCTTCAGGGCAATTTCTTCTGCACGAAGAGCCAGATGAGACTCCGGTCTCCAGCATAAGATGGAAAGATGGAGGCTGTAATTCCATTCGGGGGATGGGGTGTGGTTTGCAGACATCAGTAAGCCACAGCACATCCCCTCTTGTGGTTCCTGATGTCATTGGAATGACTCAATAGAATTACAGCCTTATGTTGAGCTGGGTGTATATTATTCTACTGAAATTAAAGCTTTTGAAATAGGAGCTTATTGTTTTTAATAACTTCAGTTATATAATTCCTTTCTCATGTTAGTGCTTCAATAAACATTTCTTACGTTAAATTTTACTCCAGATCCATCCTTGCCAGTTTTAGGCTCAGAACTGATATATTGGAATAATCCTCTTCATTTTAAGTCCCACAGACACTGTGCTGTTCACATGATGTCATTCTGTGTATATTCCTTCATTTACTACTGGTGAGTCATTATTATCGTAGCTAATAGAAAGAGGATTATCTCTTTATTAAATCAAAGGCATGGCATTTTGTTGGTTGTGCTTTGCCTCCTTGATTTTTAACCCCTTAAATTACACGTGTCAGGATTTTTCAGCACTGGCTGTTGTCAGTGAGAGGCACAGAGCTGCTGCTGGAAAGTCACCACAAAGTGCTCAAGGAAATTGGAACTGTTAATTCCTCACCAGAGATCATACAAGAAGACCACGATGGAGCCAAAGTCAGAGCCAAAGCAGTGTAAGAGTCTTTGAGAGTCTGGATATTGGCTTCTCACCTTTTTTAATTCATAAAAGAAAATTGATCTCTACCCCAACATCAGTGCTTATAATCACAGCTGTGATTATAATGGATTGCAAAGACAGTAGCAGCAGTCATGAGGTATTTATAGAAATGAAATGATCGTGTGAGAAAAGGCCTGCACGAAACAGGGCTACCTGCCTGGGAAGATGAAGAAATGTGACTCTATAGTTTAGAAAGGCAAATATTTATCATAATGTTTTCTGAGGAACTGCTCTCATGCAATACAAGTTTTTTCAGAGGCTGCAGAGCTATGAAGAATTAAAAGATCAGCTAGAGAAATTAACGTCTGCATTTACTACATGAACTATTCAGAAACCAGCATTTCTTCTAATAGGAAATTTCAGCATTTAGAATTTGTTTTCATTCTCAATTGAAATTTCAGTTTTCCCCCACAACCCAACATTTCTAAGACTTTCCAAGTTTCGGAATTAGCTAAACCTTTTTATTACAATCATGTAGAAACAATGAAATCTACTAATGCAACTTTATGGTATTAAATACCTATCTTTGTAACCTTAGTATAAAAATGAAAATCTAGACGTCAATTAAAATTATGGACTCAAACCAAAATAGTTCAACTTTGTAAGATTCCTCTCAAAAAAGCCCAGATGCTTCTTTTTAACTTTCCCATGCAAAACTTTTCCAAAATTGATGCCCTCCCTGGAGAAACATTTCAATTTTAGCAAAACTGCATTTATCAACAGAAAACTTCTCCGTCAAAAGGAATTTCAAAGAGCTCTATTTACTATAAGCAGTTACCATTGCTGTGATAGAAACAAAAGGTGCTCATTTGCATTATGGCAAGAAGAATGATTCCAGAAACGGCTCCTAGACCTGAGATATCCCTTTGCAGCAAAGTCTCCACAAGAGGCTGGTAAGAAAGGCATTGAAGGGCCTGTCATCAATCCTGGCTTTCTCTGTTTTGAAGCAGAAGCCGCCGAGCCAGCCACCACCTCAGAGGGGTACAGGTGGAGCGTACAAGACTGAGTGAAATCTTCCTGGCACACTTCCTCCTCTTATCTCCCCTGTCACCCATTATCAGACAGCAGATTACAGTAAAGAACACGAGGCTGAAACGCAATTATCCATGGGCATGTTGGAGGACTCACGAGTCTGCCAGTGTTACCAACGAGCCAAGTCCCCCATGGCAGAACACATCGGCACTCTGAATGAAGGCTTAGCTGTTAATGAAACCTCAATCTCAGTGCCAGAGAGAAATTTCAAGCTTCTCGTGGCTTAACCCTGGAAGCCAGTAGATCACAGGAACTTTTAAGAATTATCTAAAGAACAAGCAGTGTTGGTAGGTCACCGTAATTAAATCTTAGCTGATTTCACATCTGAGGGCTCTGAGCAGCAAGACATTGTCATTGAAATTACATCTTATGTTTTCATTGCTGCTTGTCACAACCCACCATTAAAATACTGCAGCAATGGGATCAGGACTAGGGTATCAATGCTTTTCACAAGAAGGAATACGCTTCTGGATTCACAATCCTAACACAGCAACCAGGGTTAATCTGGTGCTGAGAAAGTCAACGGCTTTACAGACATGGGTCCTTCATCCAGCACCACTTATGTAACCAGCAGCACAGAAATCCACTGCAAAGTTCTGCTATTATAGTATTCTTTACTGGTAATGACGGTATTTGGAAAGAGATGCTTATCTTGGATTAAGAATGCCCTTTTCCTTCAAATAAGCATGTACCATTTTCAGAGGTGCATAAGCTAAATGGGGAAAGAGCGGGGGAAATAAAGCATTCTTATTCCAAAATAATTATCCAGGCATAGATCTGAAACGGGATAACTACAGCAGTACAGACAAGCTTTAAGACAAGCACAGACAAGATTTATGAAACACCTTGGGCACAGGCCACAAAATACCTTGAGGATTAGGGTCCAGACCTTGAACTTGACTCAATATTCTTGGAAAGGACAATTTGGAATTCTCATTGTAGCAGCTGCTGAGGAAGTATATTAGAGACAATGCAGTCTACAACAAAATCTCTGTCCTTCAGCACTCCAGATGTACAACAGGAATACTCCGTGGAGATAATACACATTGAACATCTCACCACGTGTTAGAAAAGCTTTTTGTCAATAGTTTCTATTTAGGCTGGAAATACATAAAGATTAGTAAGAAACTCTGTGTATTACAGAACCACTTAAAAAGAGAGCTTGATAGAAATATGACACTAGATTAAGGATGCTTTGTTTTCATTGACAAATCGACTGCACTGCACTGAAAGAACATCACACAATCACCACACTTGTGTTTACCAGTCATGAGGAGCTATTTTTCCCAATCTCCTTATTTTATATATAAATGTAAAAATTTGTATGGATGACTATGAAATGTTCTGCTTAAACACGAGCTTCCACTGACCCAAGCTGCTCCCCACTAGAGGGGAGAGAAGAGCAGTTGCTTTGGCTAAATGCATGAAACATAACAAAATCAAAACCACAGTCAGGAGAGTAACATACAATTCTAAATGGAACTTGAAAACTTGAGAAGTCATTTAAGGGAACCACATTAAATGCTAAATGTTTAATGGGACCCATGTGTCTCAGGCAGAGAAAGAGAGTGAGAGAAATGTAACAGAGGAAATCAAGGAGACAATATGTCTGTGCGACTTGTTCTAATTAGGGGCACAGTGCTGGTGAGGATCATTCATTATAATTTAGTTAAATCTTTAGCATGGCAAAGGCACCTCTGCAGAGTGGTATAAAACCAAAGATTCCCCAGTCATAAAGCGAGTTCAGGCCCATGGAAGAGAGGTTAATTTCAGTCATTTGTGAGTGCTGAAGGCAGTACATCCCAGGAATACCAGCACTTCGTTCCCGCCGCAGTGCTGTGCTCCAGCTCGCAGATGTCTGCAAATTTGGCACGTGGGGGGTGGTACCGGGGAGGGCAGTGGCACGTTGTCTCCAACTCGTCTGTCGCTGAGCTGAGTCGATCTGTCTCTTTCAGCAGGGGTGGGAAAGGAGTTCAAAGAAAGAATCGAAACGATCCATCCATCCGAGCTTTGGAATATCTGAACTGAGCCCAAATATCACCAAGCACTTCCCAATCTCTGCTTTGAAACAGGAGAACGGGCGATGATTTGCAGCAGTTTGGGATGATTTACACACACACAGCATGTGTAACACTCTGGTGTTATTTTAAAACTTACAAAGCATCACAAGAGCAAGTGGGGGTCAGGTTCAGGTTTGTGACACCGGCTTGGCTTGTTGCACACCAGAGCTGCAGAACCAGCTTCAGCTGTGCTTCCCCACAGCAAATCAGGGGCACAGAAGGCCTAATTCACATTGCATTTGCTATTGTGTACTTTAGGAGTAATTCTATTTAAATGTGGGTCATATTCTTAGCTGGTGTAAAGCAGCTGAGCTGCCTGCATTCCAGTGCAGATAAACTAATTCACACCAGCTGAAGGCTGGGCCAGTGGAATTACATTGCTGTAAATCCAGCGCCAGATCAGAACGGTGTTAACCTGTGTTAGCACTGGTGGAACTGAGAACAGAATTTAACCCACAACATTTTGACACCATTCCAAATATTCGTAAAACCCATAATAATTTTAAGTGTAAATGTGCCAAATTCACCCTGGTGTCATTCAGAGTCCAAAAAAACTACACCCTAGGGATAAATTTGGCTCTGCATATTTAATCTGAGTACACGGCATCATCCCAGCAAGGAAAGCAAATGAGCAATAAACATAAGTTTGCTGTTAAATGTTGTCTCCTTGCTCCTCAGCTTCCTAGTACATTTTGTTTTTGGAGCTTATTTAAACGACCAGTTTATGGCTTGATCGAGCCCTAAACAGGAAACCTAAAGGGTTTGTAAAACACTGAGTGTTCTAATTACAACTGACCTAAAAAAAAAACCTGCATCGTGGCAATCTTCATTTCTATTCTACCTGCTGTTCCTGTGATGAGAATGTTTTCTGGTGGTTAACACAGACATCGGGGAGTCGGGATTCTTGAGGTCTAACTCTCGGCTTTGCCACGGACTTGTTGTGTGGGCTTGGGAGAATTATTTAAGTTCTCTGTGCTTGAGTTCACTTATATGGTGTGGGACAATTAATGATCACCAAAGGGCTCTGGGTTCCTCAGATGGAAACAGAAGGGGTAGTGTTCAGAAGTATGACAGGAATGCCCTCCCCTTTTCTATGTGATATTACGGTAACACGCTAATCAAATTACACTATAAAATAGCCATAATAAACATTACAGTACCATAAAAATAACAATACTAGTACTAAGGCATAAAGATAATAATGCAGAGTTATTTATAAAGCTGCTCATTACCACGTTGCCAGGCACCTAATACACAAATCAGAGTGCATCTCCAACCAAAATTGCTTTGGATATGAGTGGAAGTCCACTGAATTCCACAGACGCCATGCCCAGGCCATGCCAATCGATGTGGCACTGCTCAAATTACAGGGAATTTTAGCAGTTTTCACCAAGAAAAAGTCCTGGCCACTTACACAACTTCTTTTTAGACCTCAGCAATAATAAATTATGATAAAGCATGCTGGGGGGGGGGGAAAAAAGGGAAATTGAAAGCCCAGATAAATTGCCTTTTCTTGACTCCAGAGCTCGAACTCCCACAAAACTTCTGAAGTAATATTTTGGGGCAGTGCTCCTGGTTGCCCTCTCCCTCAAATACACTGAACATCACTTTCCTTCCATTTGTGTTGGTGTGAGATGGCAAGACTCATTTTATCAGGGATTGAAGAAATCGTATGTCAAAGAATGGGAACAATCCAGGTCACCAATTCCCAATTTAGGATTTTTTTTCCCAGTTCCTCCCAGTGTGGAGGTTTCCAGCTCAAGCTGGCAGCACCTGCCCAGGACAAGGAGCACGGGACAGGATCACCATGCCAGACTGGGAACTGGGTGCACAGTAACAGGACCGAAGAGCCTGGCCTCATGTTGCATCTGCCAGTGACTTCACGCAGGCTCTTGGACAAGGCACAGCACGGGCTATTTTAAACCAGCTCTGTCTCCGTGTGCCTTTGAAAGAGGGATTATGAGGACTAATGTTCGTGGAGTATTTCAGTGATGGACACCAGTACACGATGTGTGACTTTCTGCTAACAGCCACCAACTCACCACCTCACACTGTTGTGACTCCAGGTGCCTGTGCTTCCTCCCTACGTTTCTTGGCTGATTATGTTAATTTTTAACAATTAATGAAAGAAATAACATGAGCTTTTCCAGGAATTGTTACAAAATGTATAGGATACATATTACACTGCCTAAACATCACTGAAGTGGATGGTTAGATACCAGCCTCAGGTTCATCCACAGGTATAGCTAGACCAAGATGTTCACCTGCTGTCTGAGTTGCAAAATAGAAAAACTTGAACTGGAAATTACTGAATTTGAACTGACTTAATAATATAAGTGATTTCAGTATAATAAAATCTCACAAACCTCTCACATGAGCAGCAAAGTATGTGGCACCAACAGGAACTCTGATTCTAAACAGCATGAGCACCAGGGACTTGGAGGAGTCCATTTATGTGGCTACTCCTTAACAGAGCAGAAGGACATAAAAAATGAATTACTAAAAGCTTGCTTTCCCAAATGAAGGGAATAGGCATTAAAAAAGTTTTAAAGTTGGTTCACTAGGTAGCAGATCACTGTTTCAAGAAGTGAGTTTAAGTTTTAGGTTTCCTATCAGGCTACAGCTTCTGTCTGTATGCCTTCGAATCTCCTACTGATATAGATTTAATTCTGAACAATCAAACTGCCTATGTTTCAGACGGAGGAGGAACAGAACAAGATCAGCATTAGCTGATCACTCTTTATCTCCCCACTATGAAGAAAAAAGAATAGTGCAGTAAAAGAGTCAGAGGAACACTTGCCCAGCTGCTCCACAAGGAATATGGGGCTGTGACCTCACCAGCTGTGACCTCCTGCCTGAGCAGGGCAGGCCCCAGGCAGCACCAGCTTCAGCCAAGCACCCACATCAGGGAAGTCCCTGGTGACAAGGCTGAGTCGAGAAGTCACATCAGGATCAGCTCTGGTGACAGTAACCAGGGTCAGGTGCTGTCCTGTCCATGGCAATAAGTCCAAGACCAAGCAGAGAAAACAGTCTGCAAGGCCACAGAGTGGGAGCCACAACAAAAGAGAGCCACAGCAAAGCTCCAAAGAAGCACTTCAACAGCCTCGACCAAATGAAAGCTAAGAGCCCAGAGCTGAGCTTAAATAGAGCTCCTGGACTCATGGGCGGAGTGTGGGGAGGCCACAGGTGAGGGGCAGTTAAGGCCATTAGTGCCCACAGGGCCCTAAAACAAGGAACATCTGTTATTTTTTTGATGGAGGAGAAACAGAAATTAGAGATCAAAGAAAAACAAGATTAGAAGTTTTGTGTTGGGAAAAAATATATGGGTTTTTTTCCCCCTAAAATTTAGAGTATTCAGTGATACTTATCAACTCCACAAGTGGCTAAGGAACAGCAAAAAAATATCTCAAGTTGCTCATAAAAAACTCCTGGTACTAAAGTTGTAAGGACTCCATAATCAATTATTCTGGATTAAAAATAAATTGCTAACATCCCTGGAACTGTATTTTTAAAAAAATCTCTTTTTGAAGTGGGAAAGGAGAAGAATTGTACTGGCTCCTGTGATAAAAGGCATGCTTTGGTCAGTGGCCTCTGAACTGCGTGTGGGGCTTCTTGTGTGGCTCCTGCAAGATTGTGAATTGTCCTGAACTTTCGGTTCAGTTCAGTTCCTCAGCCTGGTTCATCAAGTAACTAGTTCAGAGTAAGAGGAGAACGTCAAGGGAAGGAGTAACAAGTCCTAAAAGAGAGAAATTGTGAATGAAGATAATAAAGCCTCAATGTAAAAACGTCAACACGCACAGAGTAGCCTGAGCGAGAAGGTCTGAACCACCCCGCAACAAATGTTGTGTTTTCCAGCGTGCACAAGAATCCGAGTAACATTTTCCATCTTGGCTGCTCTCAGTGAGATACTCAGTCAATACACAAAGTGATTCAGTTTCTCAAACATCTGAGAAGAGACACGTTAGTGGAGATCGCTGCAAACACGTCACTCCAGACCCCGAGGCCTCACCACGGTGGGAACCTCACTTTAGGTGTGGCCCCTGGAGCTACATGTGCACGCTCAGAGCACAGGTGGGAGGTTATCCTGCCTCCTGCAGCTACATGTGCACGCTCAGAGCACAGGTGGGAGGTTATCCTGCCTCCTGCAGCTATGGAGAATACACAAACCCCCAGCATGGCTGACCTAAGCTGCTGCCCAGCTAAATACCATTCCTTTTAGTAAGGCCTTGCTCCCTCACAAGGCTTGGAAACACTTTATAAGCATATATGAAAACGGAGGTAGGAGGAAAACATAAAATCGTAGAAGAGCTTGAGTTGGAATGCTATGATTTAACCATTTTTAGACATTATGAAAGTACTCAAACTGGAAATACAGCTTAGGCACTTCAGCTCATGGGCTCTAACCAAAGAATGACTGAGATGACCCCCTGAGTCCCCTTGTCAGCTACTTCATCTTCTATTTCCGATCATCACCTTTTGGGGCTGATGGTGTAATGCTGTGCTATCACCACTCAGGAAGATTCAATGCTTCCAGTTTTCAATTCTGGGTCTCAGCTAGATTTCAAACCCAGGACAAACACCACTGTCCAGGGAACAGCCACCCCTGTTCCATCTTCAGACACAAGATTTGCCTGGGCAGGCCAGAAGAAAGTGCCAGTTCTCTGTCTGATAAGCCACGGTGTGAGGTGTGTCATGCAAAGGACCGAGAGTCCACAGGCCCCGCTCCAGCCCTGTGGAGGACACACTGTGTGAGCCGAGGCTGCACCATCCCTCTTTTTGTTCTCCGTAGACTGGCTGATCCTCCCGCTGAAATCCAAGGGAGTCTGAAAGCATTTAACTGCCTCACAAAGATATGTCATGCGATCTAACATTCTGAGCACAGAACTGGGAGCCAGGAGCTTTTAATGGTGCCTGTAGGAATTGGAGCCAAATCACTTAACCTCTTTGCTTCTCAGCTTCTCATCCATAAAAAGAAAACTATGCTCGTGCTGCTGGCTGGGGTTTTATGAGAGTTAATTCATAGACCTGTATGGAAAATGACTCCTCCTCTGCTGCAGAAATGCAAACTTTGTTTTAAAAAAAAATTAAATATGAGTAATTTCAACAGAAACTAAGAGCAAACAGAAGTTTAAAAATTTGGCTGAATTGTTCTCGAGGGAAACACATTTCTTCTGCACAAGCAGATCTCCACTGTGAAAAAGATGGGTCTGGGGGGCTTTTTGTTTTGTGGTTTGATTGTTTGCTTGTTTGGAGTTTTCTTGGGTTTTGTTTTGTTGGTTTTTTTTTTAATTCAATTTTCCACTGAAAAACAGTTTTGGCAAAATATTGGTGGCCAGCCCTACCAATAGTGAGCCACATTGCCTTTTCAAGGTGCTGCGCTCGCCTGCGCCCAGCGATGCCCACGGAGAGCCTTCGAGCGAAGCCCCGAACACTCGGGGCCGGCGCCTCGGGGCCGCTGTGCGAACACCGGGGACCCCGGGCGGGAGCGGCTGCGCGGAGCCGGCACCGCTAGAGGGCAGCGGCGGTGCGGCCACGGCCG
>VZTA01027678.1:62664-92819 GCA_013398855.1 Mohoua ochrocephala | reverse complement strand
CCCGGCGCCGCTCCCGCTGCTCTCGCGGTGGCGATGCGGTCCCAACGCCTCCTCCCTACCCCGCCAGCTCCGCTGATGAAAGCGCAGTGCTTCGGTCACTACTGATCTCACTGAAGGAATCGCTCAGGCTGGCTCCTGGCTGCTCACGCACGCCTATCCCCACCGAAGTCAACAGGGAGAGAATTAGCCCGGCACCAGCGTAAGTGCCGGGATGAGTGATGTAATGAGCCGCTGATGTGAATAAGGCATTCACGATCCAGCATCGAATTATAAGATGCTTGGCTACTTGGGAAGAAAAGGAACAAGATTCGTCTGGTCAGGAGAGAAAGTCTCCTTAGTTCCAGGGTGTTTTCTGCCATTCTTCACTGAGTAACAAAGAAGACAGAAAGATTTTGCCAAAGTCTCCCATAAGTATGGACTTCCTGAAGTATGGACAGTGACTTTTAGCTGATAGTCAAGGAAAAAGAAAAATAAACCCCAAAGTACCTGATACTAAATGCAGTATTTTAGATCCATATATTCACATATACATACTCAAGTTTAGCGAAGCCAACTTGTTACCACCATGTAGCAGCACGGTGGGCTGTTACAAACTTGGCTGCACAGGTAAAGGGCAAACTGGAGCCTGGGCTGTGCACTTCAGGCAAGCAGAGCCTGAGCCCAAGCTCAAGGACCACAGCCTTTACCTGATGGCCATTCCAGTGCCAGAGTCTCCCAGGCACTGCCTGGGGAGCTGTAGCAGTGCCTGGACTGTGTCTCTGCTGTGGCCCCTGTTCTTTCCTGGTGCTGATCCACCAAATTCAATTCAGGGGCAGCACTGATTTGTATGCTCCAGCATGGAGCATGTGACGGACATTCCTCTGCCTGCTCAGGTGGCTCAACATTATCCTGCCAATCTAAAGCCAGCAACAACATCCATTCCCTCCCTCCCTCCCAAAGATAGGGCACTGTGAAGCACTGAGATCCTGGAACGGACGTGGCCAGACACATGCAAAATATACTTGACATGAAACAGGTGGAGTCACGTTCCACCAGGCCTGTTGGCCACCACTGGCAAACCCAGCCAGAAGATGACTGGAATGTGGATGTGGTGCACAAGACTGTGGCATGTACACAGTGTGGTGGCTGTCACTCCTCCTTGCCACTTCAGGAGCCTGGCCTACAAGGCAACTACCACTAAGGCTCATTTGAATAATTCCCACATACATTCCAGATGTTGACCACATGGCTTGTCCTTGTAAGGCTTCAAAATAAGGGGGGGGGAAAGGAAAAGGGTGAAGTGGTTTTTTTTTCCTTCAGTGTCCATATTTGTTTTCTACACAGATGTTTGTAGTTGTACAGAGTAAATAAGCATAAATCAGCCCCCCCCCTTTTTTTTTTTTTCAGTTCACTGTATGATTCATATTTATAGAATGTACATGGAACTCAGTGGAGCTGACAGATCTAAGCTGTGGGCTGTTGACCATTTCTTGTCCTATAATAAAGGACTATATACTGGTTTTAGGGACATGAAAATCTTAAAATAACCCCACTGATCAAAAGCACAAACATCAAGTGTTGCTGCTCTACTTACCCCTTTTCACACAGCGGGCCTGACCCCGGCAGCTTCTCTTTCCGCACTCTGAGCGAGGTGTCTCTCCTTCCTGGGGTGGGATGGTGCCGGGTGTTAGGGCACCAGGAGGAGCCCTGCAGGGACAGGAGGCAGAGGTGTGAGGGCTGGACATCCTCCCTGTGCACAGCTCCTGCTTCAGGAGGTGAGTCCAGGCTGGATGTGTTGCTGCAGGACTGCGCAGCTCGAGATGAGGTGGGTTTGGGTGGGTGGGTGAATTCCTGTTCTCCCAGGAGCCGGGGCAGGTCTTTAGTGCTGCTGCCAAAGACTGGCTGTTAATAGAGTAAATAAGCTCAGCTCAAATAAAGACGAGCTACGGACTCCCTTGTTTCAGCGTTTTCTCTTTTCCTGCCTAATTCAAGATTTTTCTAAGTTGAATATGCAAGCCCAGATGAAAAGTTTAAGACTGTGGAGGGGAAATAATTTCCTTCCAGACTGCAATTCTGCATCTTAACCTGGAGAGGGTAGAGTGGAATATGACAAGATCACGGAATGTCACCTCCCCAGAAGTTCTGTCTCTTCAACATTTACAGCACAGGAACCCCCAAATGGTCTTCTGAGTAATGCACAAATGCTATTTGCTGTGTATCTGTCTTTCACAGTCCAGCAGTGTCACAAAAATGCTTTGGCCTCAGGAGAAGCAGCTTGCAGGCGAAATCCTTTTTCTCCACAGCAGCGACTGGGCCAGCGGCTGCTGACAGAAGCAGGGGTAGGGACCTACCTAAGCACAACACTGGAGCCATTCTCTGGATTCCTCCTGAAGCTGGTAATGTGACTTTTATGCTGAGCTGTAGCTGCTGAGGGCAGAAAATGGATTAGGCAACCGTACCATGAAGGTGAAGGCTGGAGGCACTGCACCATGTCAGCCCCTCCACCATGGGCAAGTCAATGCCCACGGGGCTCACAGTCAATGGCCAGATTGCCACTCTCATTTTTTTAGGGATCCATGAGGTTCCAACACTAACAGCAAGCAGCCAACACTATGAGAAAGAGCACAGTATTTTTACTAAAAAAAACACTCTGTTTTGTTAAAAGTACAACGTGTTGTTGACCTAAGCATAACACGTTGTTGAACAGCTAGAGAAGACTTTAAGCTCTCACCCCATTTCTCTCTGCTACTTAATTAATTTGCTTTGAAAGCAGAGAAAAGGTTAAGGAGATGCTACTGAGACTTGGACTGTGTGTCCTGTGCAGGCTTAGAAAAGCCAACGCCTGTGCTGCTAATGCAGCCCTTCAGTCCTGCTGAGCCCAGCAAATAAGCTACACCTTGTCATCCTAACTGTGAGAGTCCTCTTTTGCATAACATCAACCACAGCGTCTCTCAAGACGTTTTACTGGGGGGAAACTACAAAATACAATCCAGACCACAAGTTCTGTCAGCACATTAGGAAATAAAGGTCATAACACTGGTGATTTTTAAAATACGTGAATCATAGACTTAAGGTCTTTCCATGAATCACAACAGAAATGTGAAGAGCAAGATAGCATATTAAAAACAACAAAAAAGGAGAGGTCTATAAAAGAAGAGGTATATTTTGAGTTACTGCTGGTTTCTATGATGAATAAACTTTAGACGGTCCCAATGTCTCAATCCAGAACTAACACCTAAAGGCAAAAGGGGTCAGAAAGATTTCCTGAGGTGCTCAGTGTGGTGTACGGAGCAGTAGGACCAAGGGAAGCAGTTGTCAGACAGGCCTTTCTCTAGAATGAGAGCTGTTGTCTCCCATTTGCCATAGACAGAGCCTCGAGAGATGCAGTCAGGCCTGGAAAACATTGTCAACATGAGGCTGATACACAGGAACAAACCTCTGCTGATAAATGGATGGCACTAAACATAAACTTCACTCATTCATTGCGGGTTTCTGCTATAACTAACACTCGGCTGTACCTAAATTAACCTAACCAAGCTCCTGAGCCTGGGTTTGAAGCATGTCTGACAAGGGCTTTAGAAAAAAATGAATTAAGCATCTTCCACTGAAAGTTTCAGCTATCCTTATTTCTCAAAAGTGTCCTCTGCTAAAGGCCGACTCGTCGGACTCACATTCACCATCCAGACTCCGGGATCAGCATTCATGTTACTCAATCCAGCACCAATCCCAGCTCAGATCCATGTCCATCATGTAGGGAATATTGTACCTTTAGGCACAGCCTCCAGCAAGGGGCTGAGTGTTAATCACACTGCCTTGAAGACAAACCTCAGGGTGTTCATGACTCACAGACACACCTCTTGAGTGGCTACTCTCATTACTTTCTCTTGGGGGTACAAAGTTACTGCTGATTTACACCAGCAGCAAATTACATCATCTTCCTGCTATGCTGACCTTGCTGTTTTGGCCACTGACTCTTAAAATAGAGCCAATATTCCTTCCTCGCTCTACCTACTGGAATAAGGAAGTCACTGGATGAGTGAATCCTCTTCATCCCATCACACCCAGCTCTGAACCTGAAGGGTAAATTGTCTGAGTAGCCCAATTCACTGCAATGGAATTATCTGTTGAGTGATGCAATACCGAGTCTGAAGCAGGATGGCAAAACGCAGTTTATAGCTTGAGATCATGGAATGAGATGACAGGAAAAGCACTTCAGTGCTGCCAGATAGAACAAAGGCCAATCATAGAAATAGGCCTAGGAAAAGTTGGGTGAAAAAACCACTGAAACCTTTGGTTTGCAGCTCACATTAGCTATAGGAAGAACTATCAATCATTTCATCAATTGAAAACAAGCTTCTGGCTGTCATTCTCTCCTGAAACAGCCGAGATCCAGAGTAGCTCAAAACGACAGGAATCCTCACTAGATCTGAGATCAGGTCTCCATCAGGTACCCATCTCTTGGTACCCAGGCTTTAGTCTTATTTAGCTAGGACTGAGAGCAAAAAGACATCTCTCTATGTCACAGAATATCACCACTTTAGCAGATGCCACTGAATCTATTTCCTTCAAAGTAATGAAGTGAAATTGTTTATGTGAATGCTTTCAAAGAGCTGAACCTGCAAGGTCCTGCTCACCGTTCAGGAAATGGCAGAATATAAATCTGTCCAAATTAGCCAAGCTCCTACACAATTCAATACTGCAATGCAGCGACAGCAGCAACATCTTATTCTTTTGGTGCAATGACTGCTGATGCTGGGATTTAGGAGGCTTATGTCGATCTAGGAAAAAGTGGGGAATATTAATATACAAAATTGTTAAACGTCAAATCAAATCCTTTAATAACCCATGTGTCTGGCTGAGGATGGGAGTGCTTTCAAAACTAGCTACAAATATTCCAGAAATCCATTTGGCAAGTTCAAACAAATAGCCCAAATCAATTACACGCGCAGTATTCTTTAGGGAGCACATTTTCAGCATAGTCTGTGGAGAATTAAGCCCTCTGCTCCCATTATTGTTAATGGGATTGGCACACCCAATTCCTCATACACATGGCTGTGAGTTTAAAGCCAACAGGTAAAATAAGACTTTGAAAGAATAACAACGTTTACATATTGTCTAGTCTTTCCTGTACAGTGTAATGTCTGTGTTTGCTAAGAAAGCTCAGTCCATACAAGTAGAGCTCCCTGGCCTTACACGTACTCAAAGCTGAAACTGGGATGGAAGAGTGCAGAAACCCCTCTTGACAGCTGTGTGAGAGCTTCAGAGAGAAATCCAGGTTAGGAAATAAGAACTCTACTTTGGAGGAATTGCTAAATATTAGCACTTACTCTCCAGCCTTTCCTGAAGAACAAAAATAACTCCGTCTGAATTCTCATGCCCAAAAATCAGAGAAGAAGCCAAAAAGGTAACAATTCCAGAGTAATAATTAGTGTACAGCTGCTGTATAAGCTTTAAATCTCTGAATCAGAGGGACTGGAAGCCGGTCAAGTCATGTTCCAAGTAACTGTCCCAGTTACCACCTTCCTCTCTATTTTGAAATGGGTGGAAGTAACAGTTCCTTTCGCTCTTTGTTTTTCTCTGATTTTGATCCAAATTTCTTCCTAAATATCAGAATGTTGAATTAAAATTCAAAATCTGCTTTGATAAACTGGTATTTTTCCGTGGAAAAATAACGGGACCTTTGCAGTTAGTGCTCGTCGTTGCCTATTTTTCAAAGCACCAGTGTCACACACTGAGCCAGGAACCCCTGAAATCTTTCCACTGACTGTAGGTCACTCTGTGGTGTGCCCCTTTCTATGGGCTAAAAATGCCTTTAAGTGTAGCTAGAGATCCTTATCACAGAAATGCTTGGGCAAAATTAAGACTTGAACTCTCGAAATTTAGTTCTAAAATAAGCAGATTTGGAATGCTCTCATCTGCCCCACCGCAATTACTCATGAGAAGATGATGGATTAAATTCTCCTGACCAGAATCCGGTGATGTTCAGCAACAAAGTCACCAACAAAGTCACCACAACTCTCTAATACTTCCAGCTGCTGTGTGTTGGACAGCTGCAGTTTTTTGCACTAATAGCCATGTATTTGTCTAGAGTTTTTCACTGTAGGTGCACAATTGCTCAAGGGATAAAAAGGAATTGTCTATTTGTATCTAGAGGCTGGAGCCAGTTAACTTCAAAGTTAAGTGCTCTACGTGCAAAGGACTCCAGAAGTGCTCTGTGAACTCGGTGAAAGAGCCCTTCAAATTCCAACAATGAAGTTTTGCTCCTGATATTCTGGCTAGCTCTCCTATGCTGAGTTTCCATGGATTTAGTTTATAACTGAATTCAGCCTCTGAATGACACTCGTTTAGTCCAGCGGACAGAGCATTAAGAGACCACTGGAAAACATAAATGCTCTTTCTGGCTTTAGAGTTTACTTGCCCTGTGCTGCTGCATTCCCTACTCCCTCCTCTTTCTTCCTTAGGTGTGGTCTTCAGCAAAGATTCCCATTTTTTTGTAGCCAGGTTGGTGACATTGCTCCTGATTTTCCCTGGTGTTAACAAGCAGCAGACTGGGCCTTGACTAAAAATGCTGTATGTAGCCAGGAGTTACTGAAACAGCAATGGCTCCTTTCTGATGCAGGAATTATCATATTGAACACATCTTCTGGAGTTCACAATGATGGAAGAGAAGGCTAAAACAAGGATATCTTGGATATGGATCCAGAAGCACATCCAGAAATTACTTAAATTCCATGAACCTTTGTACTTTGGTTCTGACTCAGAATGTTTAAGAACAGGGTGTAAAACTAAGGACTGGTTCCACAGCTGGTGTAAATTGGCATACATCCATTTACTTCAATCTGAAATGTGATTCTTAAGGGTCACAATACTTGGAGAGTGTAAATAATTAGGTCTGCGGGTCAACAAAACCTGCCGGCTTGAATTAGGTGCTGGGCCACTTGAGTTTAAGCCAAACATTGACTATTCATTGGAAAATGCTCTTCACAGTTACTGAGACATCAATGCAGGTAAATATTTTCTCTGCAAAGTCCTATCTGATGGTCACTCTTTACACTTTCCCAAGGAGCAAGTGTTAAATTCTTTTGTGAAGATCCTCCTTCGTTTACCAGGTTTTAGATTGGATTTACAGCAGTGAAAGCCAGGAGGAGGAGCAATGGCAAGTTCTTTATGGAGCTCTGCAACAAGTATACCTACAATCCAGTGCAGACAGCATGATTTTAACCAGGAAAAACCCCATTATATGATCAATCAAGATTTTTTTTTTTTAACTTAATCATACTTTTACATAATATATCCAACTGGCATTTCATTTGCCTAGTGGAACATTCTTCATAAGTAATTTCCATAATGACAGCCTTGCAGAACATGGTGTGAATAAATTAAAGACAACGTGTAATAAAGTTTCATCATAATGAGATAGATTATATCAAGCAGTATATGACAGTCATTTACATAAGGTACTAGAAATAAAAATCCTGTTTGGTATCCTGGGTTTATAAGGCTAAATTTTTGAAAGGGGGAAAGAAAATGTGGGTGCAATGTACACATATTTATTTATAAAAGATACACTTACGGTAGCCACTTTGCTACTTGCTGTAGATACCTACTTGGCCTAACATTTACTGTTTGTGGCAGGAAGACCTTGCTGTATTTTCCACATCTAAGTAGCCACTTCCCTATGAAATGGCCTAAAATCTGTGCTGAAAATAACGCAGGAAGCACATCCCAGAGTGTACCAGGGGTCCAGTGGAGTCTTGCAATCCAAAAGCCTCTGTTCAGTTTTAGGAGTGTAGGTGCAGTCTGTGCTTCAAATTCCATGATCACCCTGCAGAAGCTGATTCCATGAGCAAGCTCCAGTTGCACCAGCATTGATTCTGGTGCCCAGGGAATACCTATCAATTATACCAACGTTATTGGATCAACTGCTGTTTTCTAAGAACTTCTCAGCAACCCTCCTTGGTCTCACCACGCAGCATTAACCAGCATTACTTTAAATCTCTGCTGACTCTCATTAGTCTTACATTAGACTTTTCATTAGACTCTTCTGGACTGCCAGAACTCTCTCTGGGAGAAAAATTAAAACCCCAAACAGCATTATCAGATGAGTTGTGTGAGGCTTGGCTAATTCTGGTCAAGCAGCACAGGCATTATTTACACACTGCAGTTAATTACTCTTCATATAACTGTAGCATCATTTCATTCTGTCCAGAGCCCTTTTTGCCTCCTGATGGTAATTCATATCTATTACAACATTACAAAGTGTTTGAAGAAATGGTGCAGCAGACTCAGAATTATAATGGGTTTTTTTAGAAAACAAATAAACTCTTATGACAGTTTGTAAATATTTATTGGCCTCTGTTTGCCTTCTTGTCCTAAAAAAAAGTGTCCAAACTTCATAACCACAGTAGTGAGAGATACATTTTTAAGTATAAAACTTGGAAATTATTATTCTAATGTCTTCACGCAAATCCCAAAGCCAAGTCTTTATAAACACTAAGTGGGCTGGGAACACTGTTAATAGAAAGTATGTGGTGAAGAGAGGGCCTATTCTGTAAAAAATGTAACGGGCACGTAAAGAGAATATGATAAACACTGTCAGAGCGAAAGTGTATTTGAAGGAAATGTTTAAAGCATTCGGACTAAACTCTTGCTACTGAAAATTTACATTTAACTAACAGTGCTACTTGAGATTGTATCAGCTGAGGGATGTGCCCACTGTCTAAAAATAGGAAAAGAAAGACTGGAACAGCTGTCACAGGGAATTTTGCTTTCCAGAAGTGCTCTATTGTGACAGTCATTGTAAAGATAAGATTTCCAGAGGAATAAAAGGGCTTCTGTGAGACAGCAAGTGTCAAAGAACAAGTGATACTCAAGGCTATGTTCTTAAAAATCCTGCTGAGTAAAGCTCAGACCTGTACCTTTCAGAGCTGGTATAACTTCATGTTTTCAGTATCAACAAGACTTGTGAAGGTGCCAAAGTGTGAGTTCAGAAATGTATCACAGCCATGAAAATCGATGTGCATTTCAGGACTGGGAAGGATTCTGTGGGAAACCCACTGGGCATTACAAGCTTTTGGAAAGGGAGCTATTCCTATAATTACTTCAGGTCACGTTGCCATAAACCCCTAGTACTCGCCTGAGTTGTTCTGAACACAGAAAAAATATGGGATTCTCAAGGAATAGCGGGTAAGGACTAACGAGGGAATGTTGTTTATTACCTGCTTAAGTTATGCTTTAATATAGACAGAGTAGTGATATGCTGATTTCTAGGCTGTAAGGACTCGATCTCAAGCCTTTGTCATTCTTACCTCCCCCATCTCACTGTTTCTGCTGGTTTTCACAGGAAAGAAATGACTCCAGCATGTGCTTGACTTCAAAAAGATGATTCTCCTCTTAAAGACAGTAAGTATTTTCATCCTTGAAATTATGCAGGTCCCGAAGTTTCAGCCCCGCTCCAAGGGACAGGAATGTTGGACTCCTCTGTGCTTCCATGGGAGCCAAGCACAAAGCTCCCAGCTGGGTTCTCCTGTTGTTACCAGTGCCAGCCCCACGGATGTCAGCAGAAGAAACTACAGGACCATGCCAGCCACTGATACTCCCGAGGGAAATTCTTCCTTGGTGGCACGTGATGAAAAAACCACGCCAGCCCCACTCTGCAAAGTAAGAGTGGTCCAGACCGAGATGCTCTGGGCAGAGCCATGAAGGGAAGTTTGCACAATGCCTACCCCACTATTTCTGACCCAAGCCACTATTATTAATAATTTGCTTTCATGAGCAGTAAATTCATCCATAAAATTTAATTAGAAAGAAATCTGCAAATGCATTTTTAAAACAGAAATGCCCATTAAAGGAGTGACAGAAACACCCGCTCGGTGCTTCACTGGGGAGCCACGGAGGAGGGTTTCTTTGCTGCTGCTGTTGTTGTTCTGTAGTAAGTTTTAAAATACAATAAAAAAATAAGCATCAAGAAGCATTGTCTTGGAGGGGTGCACTATACACCCTCTGAATGAGATCTCTGTCAGCTCAGTACCCAAAATTGCACATGCTGTTAGCAGATAAAACAGTAGCACAACATAACTTTGTATCACTGGAGACCTCCCATACATTTGCCTAGAAGGGAATACTCTGCGTTGACTGAGCCTTTTTCCTTCTGTGCTAAACAATAATTACATTTCTAGAAGAATTCAGCCCCAAATATTAAGCATTCCTGCCAGTCTTTCCAAAAGCAGAGGGAGCAGTTGTTAATCTATAAATACTGCTGCACTCAGCAGAGGTGAGCACTGCGAGAGTCGCTCTGCATTGATGCCAACCCTCTGCAAATCACTGCTGGCAGGAAGGGAATAATTTGGGATTGTGTCAAGAGTGCTGTAATGGAGTGCTGCTGTGACAAGGATGAAGCATGTCAAGAGACCTTTTTGGCCAACTTGCCGCCCACCCCCAAATCACTGAACTTTGTATTGCTTGTTTGTACTGCTCAAGACATTTGCAAAATAAACTTTTTCATAGATGATTTATATGCAGAGAAGCTAAAAACAAACTGACCTTTCTCACCCATCAAATAGTCCAAGCTTGTTCTTGTATCCAATTGCCTACTTAAACCATTTGAGATTGCTCTTTGTAACGCATAGATCTGCTTTTGTGCGTGTCCCCTCGCAGGAGTCCTGGGAGGGAAAGCAGTGAGGGGGTTTTGCAAGATGTTAGTCCATCTACCAGATGGAACTGCTGAGAAAAATCACCACCTATTTTTTTCTGGAAAAACAATGTTACATAAGCACTTCTGTAACTTTTTCTGTTTCATAAGTAACCTGGCAAGTTGAGTAATTCACATTCTGGGTATCATTCTAAAGAAATATTTCTAATAATCCTCTCTGTGTACAAAGCGGTATTGCCTCATCCCGGTTTGGCATTTAATCTACAAGTTACTATTTTCAGAAAGGCTATTTCCCAATTCAAATAAAAACAACAATCTCACACTTATATAGTGCCTTTCATCCTAGAAGATTCCAAAGAGCTCTGCAGAATTAAAACAAAACAGACACGTTGGACACAGGGTGGCTTCATTCATCACGGAAATGCAGCCAGCCCTGGGGTGAGGCGTGTTCAGCAGCAGCAGCAGCCCGGAGTGACACTACAGAGCAGCTTCCAATAGGGAGCATGCAGAGCCTGATCCTCTTCTTCCCTATCTTATTGCAGTTACTGGGAATTCTGGGCTGTTATTTGTGATTTACACGTGATGCTGAGCATTCTAGGCTGTAACTCAATAGGGAACGGAAGGAAAACAGAGCCACCTGCTCCCTTTGCCATCCCAAGGGCCAGGGATGTGACTGTGGTAAAAAACTGAAAGAGGTGGAAGAGGGAGAGAGCAGCAGTGACTCAACAGGCTCCCAAAAAAAAAGGATGGAATGTAAATACCAGTGTCATGAAAGTCCCATACAAAATAAAAATTCACCCAGCCTGCATCCTCTTTTCCAAACATTTGAAGGCCAGAACTGGGAAAGGTCTCCTGAGCCCAGAGCCAATACAACAACTGCACAGCTGCATCTTCAGCCAGGTCGGAAATCTCCGGGGCAGTCCTTGAAAGCTCCTTGTTATGGGAGCAGCGTGGGAGTGTTTGGGAGGCAGCCACCCTTGATGGTCAGCACAGGTTTAGTGCAGCCTGCTGAGATTTCCCCTCTGCACCTGCAGAGCCAGCTGGAGCACCAGGAATCCCAGCTCTGGAGCAGCCCTTTGGAACCTGCAGGTGAAGGTCCATTTTCTCTCCTGCCCTGCACGCACACCCACACCCACACCCACACTCCTTTACCAACTCGATATGAAATATTTTGTGAAGTTTTTTTCCCAGGCTGTTTTTCTGCTGCCTCCAAGTGTCATAGCATAACTCAGTCAGGCTGTACCAGGATCCAGAGCTGGCCATATTATAATCTCATTTAAAGATACGAAGCGATAATTAGTGAGCTCTGAATAACCATTCTGTATTATGATGTCTAATACTTGTCTTGGCTAATGCAAACACAGGGGAAAGGGCATAATCTTATTTATATGTATCAATGTACTGAATATATGTCTTTACAAAACCCCTGCAGTACTTTTGCCTGCACAATTTAATCTGTGGCACCAAAGTTGCACATTAACTGCTTATACTAAGTTGTGCCTTGATTTAAAAAAAAACCAAAGGGAAGGGAAGCAAAGCACCAACCTTGTTAACCCTCTTACCAGGCTAATACTTCATTGAAAATCCCCTTGGCTGTAATGGATTTTTCTTTTTATACGTACTTTATACAGCACTGTATTAAAGTGGCTTTTTATAAACACAACACATGAGGTTAATAGCTGTAGCCTGGGTTAGGGGTTTTTTGTACCCTAAATCTCTACCAAGACTGTTATATAAATGCTACTATTCTAAAAATAACCCCCCAAATAATCAGGGAAGTGTTATGTTATCACTCCCCATATCAGGCTACTAACGATGGCAAACCAGGGTAGGCTATTCATGGGTGAAATAAAACTCTTTTACAAAAAGATTCCATCCTCACCTGCTCAGAACTACCTACCTGAGCATAGGAAATCTTTGAAGGGCATCTTTAAATATATGCTGGTTGCATCAACAGGTCTTAAAGGTTATACATTTACAGAAATTGACTAAGTGGAATATCTGCTATTTTACAATAATGTCTGCACTATACTGTCTCCAGGAAAGGAAGCAAAGAGAGAGCAGTATTTTTTTTGCAGATTTTTAGACCAGAAGATTGTTTAAAATCTCATCTACATTAAACCACAGTCCAACTGACTGAAAAGGCATTAGCAGTGTTTGTAGAAGCCTCAAGGGTATTTTACTGTTTCTGATGTAGAACTCCTGGTGTATCCTCCAAGAGAAGCTGCTTACCCATCCTCCCCCTCCCCCCATTTTATGGAAATTTGCTTGGGCACTGTTTTGTCAGGTATTTAGAGTAATTGTGATGGGAAAAAAAAGGTGTAATTTAGAGCTATAAAATCAGACATCATGAATTAGTGCACCTTGATCTGCATTTCATCACTTAAAATGAGTGTCTTTGCCCCAGGCCTTGACCTTCAGGAAGTGCAAAAGAGCAGCCAGAGGCTCCTTTTCTCTTCTCCTGTGTGATCACTGTTGATCCAGAGGATCTCTCCCATGGTGGAGTAGCTGCTCTGGGCCAGGATGCTTTGCTGTCCTCTGACCCGGCACTGCTTTGCAATCCAGGGACTGACAGCAGGTCTGTGCAACTCCTGGTTTTACTGTGAAAATGTTGCACTGCACTGCATCCTACAGGGCAAAGCCGAGGGTTTCTATGCTCTTGGTACAGCTTTTCTGAAGTGTGTACCCAGACCAGGATTTACCCAGAAAATTTACAGCTCACTGTGCTGGTTTTGTTTGGGTCACACATCAGAATTTCCTGGCTTGCAGCAAAGTTTTGTGTGGATACACAGCAACACATACTGTGACATGTACCCCGAACCTTTGGGTATAAATTGTGTCCTAGCTGCTTCTTAATAAATGAAGGATATGATTTCAGTCCTTACATAGGATGTAGTCTTTAGCACTTCTGGACTGGCACCTCACTCAGAGCACTTGTAAACTAAGACTAGTGCAGTACACAAGTTTGTCTGAGTTCTGGAGACTCCGAAGAGTTCTGGTTTGTGTTGTTGAGATCTGTCACAAGCAGCTTCATAATCTCTCTTCAGCACGGCGAAGTGGATGGATATTTTCACTCCAGAGTGGGCTGTGGCTCAATGGGAAGAGCTTCTGTTCTGGCCTTTCCTTGCTCTGTGACCTCTGACTAACAACAGGCTTCGGTATCTCAGTGAATCCTCTGCAAACGTCTGGAATTATGTCTGCTTTACAACAGTAACATGACCAGGAACTTGAAAAGTACTTCAAAACCTCCATACGACTTCAACCAAAGATTTTCAGAGCTTTTCCCTACTACTTGATTTTGCAACTTAACCACTCGACACGCCACAGGCATTGAGAACACTGCATTCCACGGAGATAATTTAATTGTATCAGTCAGTGATCAGTAGGCCCTGTGTTCAGTCCCACCAAAGACCCAAATTCCCATTTGACTGGGCACTTTATGAAAACACAGTACCAGGCCTGACCATTTCGGATGAAAGAAGAGTTGCCCAAGGACGCTTGTGGCAGAGACAAAAACTTAACTGAGCTCTCCCCAAAGGCCAGGATCCTGTTTCTGATGGAAACCCACGTCTCTTCCCGAGCCTGATGGCACAGGCCCATCCCCAGTGGGATCTGAGTGTCAGCTCCTAACTGCTCTGGGAACTGATAGACCACAGCTGGTGATTTTCTCATTTTATGGGAAATGAGAAATATTTTCAGTGCTTGTGGATCTTTCCACAGGCTGAGATATTCTATCTAGACAGCCTTTATTCTAGCAGAAAATACTCTAGGCATTTTCTTAATAATTTTAGCATTGCTCGCTCGTTTTTCTTTTTTCTCTCTTCAATTCCTCTCTGTCATGAGAATAAAAAAGAAAAATTCCATTTGAAATGGAACATTTTCCTTAATCCTATAAAGAAAGAGTATAATTGATTCAACTATAAAATTTATGGGCATGGAATCAATGCTTATTATAGTCAAAACATGCCAGGTCACTTCTTTGTGGCTGGTTTAAAGCTGTTCCGTTAAGTGTAATGTTAAATGAAAGTGCTTTAGTCTAAACATGAAAAGGTTAGATTGTGTTACATCTGCACAGCTCTGTGTGCCTGTTAGGATCTGATTTCAGGGTTTCACGCAGAAGACCTTCCATTGTTTCCTTTGTACCTTCTCTCTGGGGTAAAACTAATTTTTGACAGTCACAGTAGTAGCTGCTACAATGTAGATATTAATTTAACCTGGAGCTGCATCAGTCCTTAAATACTTCAGACTTTGCCTTTATGTTTTTGGGGTCTGGAAAACACTGAGAAATCGAGTATGAATGGGGCTTAATCACAGCATTGATGGCAAATCTTTTCAGCCTCCTAATTTTTTTGTTCTCAGACGTCTACCTTTAGGGCTAATTGAAAAGATGCAAGTGCTTTGCAGTCACAGTCACTCCTACAGCTCTGCTCTTCTGGCTATTAAACATTTCTACACACTTTGCAATTAAGCTACTAAACTTTTCCGCAGATGTTTTTTCTAAGCAGCAACGTGTTTCGAACTTTTCTGTTGGCGCGGAGCGATGCCATCCCAGAGATCTAATGGTGGAACATTTAGGGAGTGTATTTATTAGGGCTGGAGCCAGTCACACTGACTGGAGAACCTCAGATTGAGCAGGTTTCCCATTTTTTTACTACTTTGGGATTTCATCTTCGTGGTGTGCCTGGTGTTGGTGCAATATTTCTGAGACAAGATGGTGCTGAGGCTGTAACTGCTTGGGGTGGCAGTGCCCTGATGCAGCAGCATCTTTCAGTTGCAGTTCCTGGGCCAAAGTTTGCCTTTGGCTGAACAGGTGTAACTCCTGTTGAACCAAGCAGGAATTCCACAGTTTTAAATAAAAACAGCTCTTGGCCCATTATCCACTTACACACGCTGTGCCCAGGGGCCAAGATACACAGCATGGACAAGTGATTGGGGGTTCCTCAAGAGCTCGAAGCTTTACTACACAGGGCTCAAACAAAGCAGCGTTTCAGACAGCAGGGAGCACATGCTAGTTTCATTTGTCTGAATTTCGTCACTCAGAATAAAGGCCTTTAAAATCACCAGTCACTTTCCAAAAATCCAACACCCCCCCACCCGTTATAAATCCTGGCAGTGTAAAAACCTAAATAAATACATACATCAGCTGTCAGGATCCTGGATGTCAGTTTTCAAGGCACATATTGCCCCAGACTAGCCTGTAAATGATTTTTATTTTTATTCATGACTTTAAAACCACATCACTAGTGGGCTGGACTTGTGGTTCTTCATTTGCATAGTATATGTTTTGACCTAAACTGAGTTAAATGCAGAGGGAGAAGAAACGAAGGTCAAATTTCATTAACAAAATAAAGCAGCTCATGCGAAATCAACGTCAAGTGATGGAAAAATATGCAAGTGAACTGAGCCCTTCACTGGTTATTTAACCAAAACAAGGTCTCTGTAATGACAAACACTCCCATCTTCAACTGCACCACAGACACTGACAGAAAAACTTGGCATCTCTCATTGTATGGGAATATGAGGCAGAACTGGTGAGGACTTTTTCCTGCCATCCCCTTGCAAACTGTACATTCCATCTGACCAAGGATTACTGATAATTTTTGGCACCTTTGTGGCTACAGAGGACGGTTCTGTACAGTACTTATTTATCCAGGACTTCAGGGATTTATTTTTAACAGAACTTTTAAAAATGCCGTAAACACAAAATATGCTAATTGTATTAACAAAAGGATTCCTACACCAAAAGCTTACTTTTTTTCCCCCCAAGCACACTTTGGGGCCAAGCTCCTCAGTTGGTGTAACTTGGTAGAGCTGCTGTCACTTTGGTGGACACCTTCCAAATTTAAAACAGTTGAGGATCTTTCCCAGTAAAGCAAAATGCTTCTAAAAATCTGAATAAAAGGGAGTATTTAGACAGATATTCTTTCCTTAGCAGTACTACCAGGAGCCTTTAGCAGCCACGTCTCTGCAGCTGCAAACGGGACCTCATCTGCCAAGAGACACGGACCCCGTCAGAGAGCACCAACACACCGAGGAGAGAAAAGAGGTCAAGGATATTATTCCCACGTTACAGAAGAAAAACTGAGACAGAAAAGCATCAAGTGACTATTTTCTACCCAACTAGACATAACTGACTCCAGCAGAGCCCTGGGTCACCTCTATCAGGGCATGTGGACACACCCAAAGAGATTGTCAGGACCTTGATTTAGAGCTGAGATCTGGCCTTCTGTGTCCCCATCCAGAGCACAGCTTGCTCTTCCCTACATGTCCTGGAAAATCTCAGAACTAGATTAGAAACTATTACTTCCACCACAAAAAATTCAATGACAACTTTTTGGTTTTCAGTGACAGAAAGCTGAAATATTTTAGTTTTGAACAAAGTTCTTCCTCTCCGCTTTTGGGTACTGAAATCCAAAGAATTTTTACAAGCAAACCTGATTTTGTCCTGGTTTTAACAGAAAGTTTTCTACCCAATCAAAGCCTCGCTTTTTTTCCAGAACCTGAACTTGAACATTTCGAGATGCATCAGCAAAAGGAAAAAATAACCCAATTTTTTGACAAGACCGACTTTCCATTCAAAATCACAGTACAAGGGGCAATTTTGTACATTTTCTTCCTCTTCTTCTTCCTTATCTTTCACAGACTCCTGAGCTGCTTTTGCTGTTATTATAATGCCCGTGTGAAAATTCTGACTGTGTGTTAGAGCAAGTAAGGCAGTAAATAGGCTGAGAACTGTGCTCTGCCCCTCTGAAAGCTCCACTGGAACCCGGGACACAAACTGCTACCTTAGGAATCTAACTCACGTACCTGGCACAACTAAAGCTGGGCAGTGCAGCTGGCTTTGGATTAAACCTCCTGTGCTTGGTTTTCTGGCTAAGTCAGCATTACCCTGCCTTGAATTAAAGAGTACCTGCACAGACCCTGGCCAAAGCCAGGCACAGTAACTCACTGAGCTCCAGCTCATGCCTCAGGGCTGAGCAGCACTGAGGATAGCTCACAAGAAACTGGGGAGCTCTGAAGCAGGGATGGCATTATTTGACCAAAAAAAAAAAAAAAAAAGAAAAGAAAAAAAAAAAAGGGAAAGAGAAAATTTCTGCTTTAAAAGATTTCATTACTTTTAAAGGTAAAATAAAATATCCATAAAGTAACACAAAGAAGTTAAACGTTCCCTTCGAGGGAAATTTTCTCTTTTTAAAATGATCCCTTTTTCTAATAAACTAGTAATTTATGTAATCCATATAAAACCACTAACACGCTTTCTTCTATTTTTAAGTAACGCTGGAGAGCTTTCCCAAGGCTTATTTTATTTTTATGAGAAGGATCAAAAATTGGGATGGTCCAGATCCTTCCACACTTCTATCTGCTGACAAGCACCACGCTCCTGCCACAACCCCAGCGAGCAGCAGCTGGGGATGTGCTGTGTGGAATTTGCAGCACTCCGCTGGCCACAGTGGAGCAACGCCAGGCTGACAGATTCACTGCTCTGAATGCAGCACCATCTGATTTTGAGCTTGTTGAACAAGTCGTAAATCAAACGATCTTTATGTTTCTAGACAAACATTTCAAGGAAAACAAGGATAAAGGGTCTCTATATGGAGCTATTTGTTCTATCCAGCCTCTTATCCAGCTTAATATTTTTGTTGCTTCACAACGAGCATATTGTGACTTGCCTGGGCTGCACAGGAGGATGCTTTATCCTTTCAAAGTAACTCCAGGCTGTGTCCCTTCTTTTCACCCACAAGAGGACCACGGGAAGAAACTGCAGCTGAGCCCCCATCCTTCCTTGGGCTCGCTCTGCTGGGGATGCTGCTGCAACCCAGACCTAAAACACGCAGAAAGAATATTTTACTCTTAAGTAAGTCGTGGTGCTTTAGTTTTGGATCCAGTTTCATGCTAGGCATGGCACAGTGCCTCAGATGGCATTGCAGACACAGCCCGAGGGGACACACGCTCCCCTCACCACCCAAAGGAGCACAGGGTGAAGTCTACCCAAACAAAATCCTGCCTGCTCTCTCAGACCTCCCCTCTACCCCCTATTTCTCTCCCAAATAATTCAGATGCTTTAGCCCTTCCGGACAAAAACTGGAGCTTTAAATTAAAATGTCATCTGTTAGTAAAGAAACTAAGCTATGTTTTTCATTCCTGAGAAAGGACTCACTTATGCTTATAAGTTGCTAGTGATTAAGCAACTGGTATATTTTCACACTCATTAAAAGAAACACGGTGTGTTCGCCTTTCCAAGAAAAGGCATCTTGTTTGTAATACTGTAATACATTGGGAACACCTTCTAATTGGCTTCTAGTGCCCCTTGCCAAAATTCAGACACAAGTTTGTTTATTTACACAAGGAAAAAAATAAAACATTGTATAATTAGTCGAGTAGTGGACTCCTAAATTCGGAAACTCAGAGGTATGCAAAACTGACAAACTTTTTAAGATTCCATTTTGGTTTATGAAATATCTCAATAGGTAGCTCAGACTGCATCATGGCTATTGTAGCAATGTGCTGCTCAATGTGGTGTTTGTCTCGAGATGGAAAACTTTGACATGTTTGATTTTTATGCAAGTCAATTAACCTGTTTTTTAAAACTGTAATGGCATGCTTTGCAAATAAGATTACTTACTATAAATTATGAGAACATAGGGCTCCATTCAGACAAAAATGTTACACACCCCTTACACATGCATAAGTCTGCAGAATATAGTTCTGCACCCTGACAACTTATTCAGCTAGGGGTAGGAGCTTATTTTGGTCTATTCCATGGGGGCTTTCCTAAAAAGATATGAACAAAAGGGGATAGAGACTTAATTAGAATGTCTCTGTACACCCCACCTTCCTTTGCGCCACCCAGGCAATTCCAACAGGCCAAAACCTCTCCTTATGTGGTGAGGGAAGAATTCCTTTTTTCAGTTAAGTCAGCCCAGAGCAGAATTAGCAATGGTATGTCCCCCTAACCACAGCACAGACATTTGGCCATTCCCACCTGTGAGCTCTGCTCTCAGCACTCACACTCAGGCACGCTCTGCTGACTCCAGGCCTGTCCATCTGTTAACACAACGTTCATTGTGCTTGGCCCCAGCTCAGGTGGGACCCTCACTCCGGGACTTCGGGGCGAAGCTGTCCTGGAAAAAATGACACCGAACACCAGAAATGACACACCACCAGCACAAACGGAGATGGCAGGGGCACTGCAGGCAGCACAAATCATTTTCCTTTCACGCAACAGACATTTGGTCAAGACTTCTTGCTTCCAAAAGGCAGATCCATCGATGGGTGCATGAGAAACGCAGGATGTCTGCTTGGCACTCAAAATCCAACCTAAAGAACTGCAGAGATGAACTTGGGGCTTGGATGCAATGACAGTGCCAATACACACACAAATCCAGAGACAAGTATGAGTCAGGGAAAGAAAAACTGTGGAATTTTGTCCAGGTCCTTTCCACTTTACACATGCAGAGAAACTTAACCTAAGCAAATCATCCCATTGATTACATATGGGAGCAAGAACTGCTCGCATGAAGAAAAAAGGTCACTGGACCTGGTCCCTGCTTTATGCACATTGTGATGTAAAGCCAATTCTTACTAAGTCCACAACTTGTTAGATTAAGGCACAAGAGACCACAACAGAGCATTTTGTCTTCCTCGCCAGCTTCAGTCTAGGTAACGAAGCCATTCTTATTTGACATTAGATTGTTGGTTCTGAGCTGAAGTCTGCAGCAGATATCGTCTGTACTGCAGATTACCGATTTCTCAAGATGTCTTTTACTTAGACAAAAAGGTTAAAACAGGGAGAGATGACTGGGAAGATTAAGGGACAAACTGCTTTCCTTGTCCTCTGGACAGTCTCTTCCACAGACTCTTTGCTACCAGAACTAACTTTCAGCTTGGGGCAGCAAACTCGTGGAGATAGTTACAGATGTGCAGAGAAACATGTGTGCCCTGACACATTCAGAAAAGGCATTTCAGGCAAAAGACCCTCTCCAGAGTAAGATTCCCATCGCTGTGTTCAGAATAAGGGAAGATGTCAGCGTGACCAGAACTCAGCCACACCATTTACCAGAGCTGACCTGCCACATGTGGGAAGACACCTCCCATTCCTCAGGAGAACCAGTGTGGCTTCGTGTGCCCCAGCAGCCTTACGATGCCGGGTCAGCTGTTGTTCCTGGCAAGACACTGCTGTGGAAAGCCTGCAACAGACTCAGGGACTCATCACTACCAGTATGGGTTGCTATGGACACCACTGACGAAAAGCAAAATCATTTCAGAAGGAAATAAAAGACTCGTTTCCAGCAATCGTGACAGACACTCCAATAGGTTAGTGATCCTGGTGGAATGCTAATCGACAGCGCATAGAAAGACTTGGAAGTTATGCAATTTTTAATATTCCTGGTGAAGGAGTGTGGAAGGGAATTCATGCAATACTGGCCCTGCACACAGACTGCATACCAACACTTAGTACTGAAACACTGGCATCGCTCGTTAACGCCACGGTTAAGTCAGATAACACTTTTGTCTTGCGAGTCTTTCCTCTCAAGAGCTCAGCTCCAAGCCATAGCCACCTGAAGAGTCCATCTACACATTCCTACTGAGCCAAATATTTAAATGGAGATGGATTCCTTCCTGGCAGAAAACCACCCAGCTCACCCGACATCAGCACAGCTATGCTGATTTACTGCAGCCATGGATCTGGCATCAGATTTGAGCTCTGAGACCATCTAATTTTTCCATTCCTCACAGCTCTGGCGAATAATTTAAATATATGCTCTCAGCTCACCAAAAATAATACATTTTCAAAATTTTTGGTGAGCTGAAAGTAAGAAATACTGGCTCAGAAGCACACAAAATGCTCTGTTCCATCTTACAGAGTGTAATTTTGATTGAAATGGGATTTCAGTTTATGCAGGCTAAAAAGGAATGGCTTTTTGTGACAGAATTGAATGAAGACTTCTAAAATAGAAAAAACCCCACTAAGGTAAAAAATCAACGGGTATTACCCTGAAAAGATCAGAACAAAATATTTTATTAAAAAAAGATAGTTTCATTTTCAAAGCTCAAAGTGGCCACATTTTTCAGCTGATGGGAATCTATAAAATGTTACACTGCCACTGAGTCACCATTTTTGCCCCAGAAAAACGGCTAAAATATTTTCCTCAGCTGTACCAGTAGATAAATTTACTGACCTTAGTAAGACAATTTGCACAAGCAGGGCCAGGAGCATTTACTGTTTTAGCAGAACCTAAACTGTTCTGAGCAATTTACAGCAGAAACACTCATATGAATCCAAAATACTAAGAAGAGGGACAAGGGTTACAGAATGAACTACAGAACTGCTTGGTAAGGCTGGAAGGCGTACTCTGAAATAAATAACATATTTGAGTCACACATTTCAAGTGGCATTGCAGAAATGATGCTCGAGAGCATCTGAGGAAGGAGGAGATTTGGGGATGATTTGTAACAGGGCTGTTTAATACTCACAGTAGAGCTACTCATGATTCAGATCTATCATTCAGTGCTACAGCAATTTTTTTAAATTTGGATGCAAATACTTTGTTTTCAGCTGAAATCAGGGGGGTTGGACCATGCTGTCTGTATGACAGACTGTGTGAATCTATACGCTCTCCCAGTTATGAACATTAAAGTCCATGTTTTGCTCTGCTTTTACAGAAAGCGAAAGAAATTCCACAAAGCTAAACTTGCAAGACAAAACGTGCAATTTCACAGAACACCTACTAGTTGGTAGAAAAAATATTTTAATCACAATATTAGGACAACCTTCAGGGAAAATATAACGGGCAAAGAGAAACTTCAGTGGCAAGTAATTACTGCACCAAAGACAGAAAGATTCTAGGCAGTACGAAACAGAAAAAGAGATCTCTGAAAAGACTTCATATTTTTAAAAGCAGATGAAGATCTTTGATTGGCATAAAATAACTGTATTGAAGTCAATATGTTTATCCATCCCATATGCAGGGGCTATGTAGAGCTGAAATGAAGGAGGGAGGGGACTCAACCACTCCTTCAGCATGTGACAACATCACCCACACTGGTGGAAGGGCAGGAGGAGGGGAAAAAGTGAAGAGAGGGTAATGCTGCCTTTGCTCTCCCTCCCCCACCCTCCCTTTGCCCCTACAAACCCACCCTGGCAGAAGGTATGGCTTAGAATGCAATTATTTTTGCTTTAGGATTTCTCTTGACTGTGAGAAACCCTAAATCCCCCTCTTTTTCTCATTATTTTAAAGTGAGAAGATTAGAAGATGGGGTTTTCTGCAGCTCCTAGGAACGTTCTATACCTAAATGCCCCGTTTTTAAAAACGTGCCTCTATTAGCTCTTTTGAAAAAAAATGAAACCAAAAAAACCTTACATAACCAACTACAAAATTCACCATATCAGACAGAATCTTGCATGCAGCAGTAAAGCTACATCTGCTGTTTTTCACAGTGTGGTGTATTATCGTGGTCTCCTACGGAGAGCGGTGAATTTCTGCATCCCAAAAGCCAAACCATAGGTTTTTCCCCCCATTTTTAGATGTCATCTTATTGAACAAGATGCCTAATCTCAGGCACCCAGGACTGCATATGTTACCCTGAAAGTCTGTTGGCATCTCTCAGAAGCTCAGGAGTAAGAGGAACCTAGTCTGGCTGTCTGAAAAGTTTCATTCAGATTGCTTGAAATATTTTGTGGATGATTACAGTCTGAACATTTGACTACATGCCACTTCATTAGACTTACTCATTTTTTTTATTCCTACCATAGATGGGAAATTAAAAGTGATCTCTGATATTTGATTTCCCATAAGATATGAGAGATTTTCAGGGCAGTGTCTGGAAAAAAATTAGGATAATAAGGTGTATAAATCTCTGCTTCATTTGAAACAACGCATAAAAGCCAACCCCACATTAATTTTTTTGCTGAAAGAACTTCAATAAGTTTTAAAGTAAGTGTTTCATTTACTGCCACATGCCACACATACATGGCAAACAGTTTATACAAACCACAACACTCAGCTGTTCCTGGTTAGGTGGAACAGCCCTCCCCTGAACACCCAAGCTGCTCCCGGTTCCCTCGGGACTCAGCTACAGGGTGCTGACGGTTTCAGCCGGTCCAAGAGAGAACTTAGGGACACGTGGGGTCGTTCTGAGGATGTCCTCATGAACCCTCGGTTGAGTTGTGCTTCAGGTTTTTGCTGGCTCACAGCAGAACGCTCGGCACTTTTGAAGACAGCTTCAGTGCAGTGTAACTGCTCCCGACCTGGTGGTCCAGCCTTAATGCCTTCTTCATGTAGAGCTCAGGGAGCTTTATTAGGCCTCCCAGCTCACCAGAAACCCCACTGTGCACACACACACAACAGTGCTGGCTTGGCGTGGCCAGGTTTGGGTGGGGGGGGGATGGCTACAGGGGTGCCTTCGGTGAGAAGAGCCCATGGAGCCAACTGCAGCCGGCTCCAAGGTGGACCAAGGCCGAGCCCATCGGTCGTGATGGGAGAGCCTCTGGTATTTAAGAAAGGAAACAAAAAATCCAGCTACTTCAGCCAGAGAGAGGAGGGAGATTATTGAAGAGAAACAACTCTGCAGACACCCAGGTCAGCGCAGGAGGAGGGGGAGGAGGTGCTCCAGGCACCTCCAGGAGCAGAGATTCCCCTGCAGCCCCTGGTGAAGACCATGGTGAGGAAGGCTGTCCCTATGAGAAGCCCATGCTGGAGCTGGCAGGATCTTTGGGCCCATGGAGAGAGGAGCCTACCCTGGAGCAGGGAAGAGTGTGAGGAATTGTCTCCCTCGGGAGGGAGGAACAGCAGGGATGATGTGTGATGAACTGGTTCCAGCCCCCATTTCCAACCCCCTGTGCTGCTGCTGGGGAGGAAGCAGAGAAAATCAGGAGAGCGTTTAAGCCTGGAAAGAAGGGAGGGGTGGAGGGAGGTGTTTTAAGATTTGGTTTTACTTCTCAGTACTCTGATTTGATTGGTAATACATACATTTCCCCAAGCGGAGTCTGTTTTGCCTGTTATGGCAATTGGTGAGTGATTTCTCCCTGCCTTTATTTTGACCCAAGAGCCTCTTGTTGTATTTTCTCCTCCCCAGGGTCCAGCAGAGGAGTGACAGAGCAGCTTTGGTGGGCAACTGGAGCCTGCCAGGGTCAACCCACCACAGACCCAGTAAAATGCTGGGTGAAAAGGGGCTCCTAACACCCTCATGAAGCCAGGAGCAGATACAATGAGAGAGAGGAGAGATACCTGGGTGTTTCTAAGGCCACCACTGAGACTTAATTTAGGCATTGGTTCTGACTGAGGCTTATTTACAAGAGCTTCAAGGTTCAGGTCAATGACCTCATTTATTGTGCAAGTGTTACCTACAAAACAAAATTTTATCCACTTATTCCAAAAGGACACGGTGAACTTGGAAGTCCACTCGATTTTAAAAGACAGTATTTCAGCTCGTATCACCGGGCTCTAAAATCTCTCTACTAATTTATGCCTGTTTACAATAATATCTATGCAGTATTATTCAAGAGTCTGTTGCTGTGTGAAAGCGATGGAATGCCCTCGGAGGAACAAATCCACGCAAAAAAGGCAAAATAAACCTGGCTAGATATGCAGTGTCTAAATGTCCAAAGCAAACTTGCAGAGGGAGTGAGGGAAAATTATTTTCTGTCCATTTTTCACTCCCAGACAATATTATGAAGTGCTTGGAATACCAGAAGGTTCATTTTAAAACAGAGGAGTGGTGTTTACACTGGCCCTTATATAAATATGTATTGGTTTTATGTACTTATTTTTCCTAATACTTCGAGTTAAACTCAGCTTATTTATTGCTGAGAAAGGTGCTGGATTTTTTATTGCACGGGTACAACGCAGCAGCCTGGCAAGGATATTCTGAATTTGTTCAGAGAAATGTGTGCTCAGAGCTGCATGAGTGGGAATCCTCTAACCTGAGCCCTGGAAAGTTGCACTGCTGTAAATAAGGTATTTGCACTGGTAGGTGTAAGAGGCACTTATTATGAAGTTACTTGCACCACTCGGTGCAGGAGGCGCTTCAATTAATACAGCAGTGCCCGGCCCTTCTGTTTGCTGCATCTTCCTGTGGGCCACGGCTTTGCATCCAAGCCAGGCAGTAAGTTGCCAGGTGTAGGCCAAAAATAAAGATATTACTATGCCAGAAGGAAAACACTATCAGGTTTGTATCAATACAAGGGGCTATACTGGTCATAGTCTCCTATATTAATCCCTCCCCCCCAAAACAAAAAATGCCCAACAACAATATGCTCTTCACAATCACAGTCACAAACTGCTAAGCTACGAACCACAAACACCGATCAAACATCCTCATTCCTGTTTCATTTTGCACTTTGGATCGAGAATCCCTGCAAGCATGACAGTTCTGGTGGTGGCTTTGTGATCTGGATCCTGCTTGGTAGGATCTATACAGAGACCAACAACTCATTCTACAGAGTCCACTCTGCAGGCATCAGATGACTGTGGCTTTCAGTTACTACCTCTGGATCAGAGCCAGAAGCCTAGTGGTGAAAAGCTCTTTATACCATTACCAATCCCTCGAGCCACCCAGTCCTTCTCCATTGCATACAGGTTTTTAGTGTTGTGCCTTAAGATCTGTTCTGGTTCTGAGTAACGTTCTTTGTGATGGGAGCCTCGCCACTCCCCCTCTCATGAGGGAAAAAAAACAACAAGGAGGGAGTGTGAAACCTATTTTCAAACTCTGTTAACGATTATCTGATACAGCACTACTCTGGGATTCTTCACGGGAGAGACCTGAGCGCTGCGCAATGTCTGTCTGAGGTGAAGAGCAGACTCCAGGCCAGTCCGTGCCAGCACCCGTGTGCCTTCAGCCGGTGCTGCTGCCTTCAGCTGGGTGGCAGCTCTCAGACAGGAGCACCCACACACAGCCAGAGAGGCCCCCACAGGGATGGCTCCAAAGCTTTCCAGGACATCCACAGGCTGGCAGGGACTCAGCGCATGCGCAGGTTGGTCTGGCCTCGAGTCCCGACTCAGAATGATGCTCGATGGCAGCATGAATGTACCCCTGGACAGAGCAGAACTACAACCAGTGAGCTCCCAGAGCATCTGTTCTCGGCTGGTTTCCATCCAAGCCATCCACCAAGAGAGTCAGAGGCTAAATTGTGGCATCGCCGCGCTCCTGTCCCGCAGCTCAGCGGGGAAAAGTGATTCCCTGTGACATTACAGCCACGCAGATTTCTCTGCAGTAGCCTTTCTCCCAGACTCTTCAAAAGCATATCACACAGAGCAGCTGCTTTCCCCACAGGGAACGAGCTGCAGGGGACTTAACAGTAATACACTGGTACCCAGGCTTCACGAAGAGGGCTGTAAGCTGCTGATCCTGCAATAACAGCTCCAAGGATTTAGAGTCTTTAATGTTGATTGCTGAATATTTCTGTTCCCGTCTGAACCGTTCCAACAGTTGTTTCAAGTGAATGTATTCATTGCCTTCCTTTTAACCATTGGAGCTTCTTGCTTGGTCTGGGAGCAGGGAAGAGGGAATGAAAGGGTCTCTTCAAATTTGCTGGAGCTGCTCTCTTAAAAGAGAGCATTGACACAGATTCTGCAGCTCCCACGTGCAGCAGGGCTCCCGCAGGACCTGCAGGCACAGAGAGACTGCAGGATCCTTGTGGGCACTCCAGGAAGAGCGTGGCTGTTCTCCTCCCCGCTGGATGAGAGGATCGTATCTATTCCTAGCATGGATCTACCAGGTGGCAACTTTCCCCTGCCAGCATACCTTTGGTTTGGCTCACCTTGAAAGCTGTGATGTTATATTATATGATGATGTCATTGTATTTATTTCAACTTTCAATGAAGATTCCTGGCAAGTCTCCAAGCTGGAATATCTTCTCTTTAATGTGTCCAAGATCCAGCAAATGTGGTGCAGATTGCATTTATATAACACAGCGCAGCGAGGTGAACTGCTGGGAATTTTTTTCAGGGTGTTGATGTTACTAAATTATTTCTCTATAAAACTGTGGAAGAGGAAAAACTTGTCCAGTATTTATCCAAATACTACCACTCTTAATTTCTAGCTTTAGTTATTTTGGTGATGACTCCATAGTGCCCTCATGCAATCTCAAGAACTCACTCATCTTTGTGGCGGTGTTTTGACAATTATAAAAGGAATCAAATATATATTTTCAATTAAGTATGTATGTGAAGACACAAAATTTTAATGTGTAATGTTTCCTAGTTGGTTCATTTTCTTCACACTATTGGAACTGATTTTGAATGAGCTAATTACAAACGTTTGGACAAGTTACTCTGGTTTACTTTTTCGTGCTTTTATCGGCTGCGCTCCTCTTAGAACTTTCAAATTAGCCTCCATCATCATGACTTTGGTTAAAAGCCATGTGTTTTTCCTGATAATCAGAAGCACAAAGCATTTGAGAATGATACATGGAATACTGCTCTGCACTGACAAAAACAATGGCTTGGATGCCAAATGCAATGCCATCGAGGAACCTCCCTTGAACACCGGGCCTTAACTTTCCTAGATTTTGAATAAACATGTGGCGTGAGAGAACAAATTATTCTGATAAAGACTGACTACACAGTGACAAAGAAGATGAAGTCCTGTGCTCCTCACGAGGAGCTGCGGCACACGGGTTAAATGACTCAGCTGAGCCTATGGCAGACACAGAAATGAATTGAAGTGCCCATCTTATGATGCTTTCAGGCACTGAAATTGCAAAAGAAGAACCTGCAGCAGAGTAACTAAAAGCAAACGTCAAACTTTTCCCTAATTTCTTCCCCACAGTGGTCTTTGTGCGGTCTTATGATGCCACTACAAAGATCAGCAAAGAAAAACTGGCTGTGTTATGAATTGATTTCTATTTAAAAGGGCTATAATTCAATTTTGCTATAAAAACATATTACAAAATCTAATATTAAATAGATTTGCATAGAAACATTCATCAGAAAGCTATTTTATTTGTTTGGCTTGAAACGCTTCCACTACAAGCCAAACATTTCAACACCAGGGCAGGAGGACCAGAAAGTGGACCTGACCAGGAACAACAATGAAAACTACTGGTTTGTTTTTGCTCTACCAGCTGACAAAATTTAGTTATTTATTTAAAAAAAAACCCCATGGGCCTTATGGATGGTGAAACTTGATTTTTTTAAAACCCAAAATACTCTTGTAAATTTATTAACAGGGTGTTATTGGTTGAGAAAACACATATGTACACATGGCTCTCCGATGACAATAACCCTTGGATTAAAATCACCGCAGGTATGGCGATGGATATTTAGACTACATTAACAGCACACTCCTTTTACGTTCACGTAACAGTCACCAATACACACTCAGCTCTGCACACAGAAAAATTGTTAAACCTGGAAGCCAGCAGTCAGAGGTGGTTTCCAGATGAAGTCTCTGTTTGCCCCATTGCTGGGATCACAGACAGATAAATCACTGGGTGAGCCCCCTCACTAAGTAGTGGGAATATTACTTTAGTAAAGTTTGCTAATGGGGCAAAGGACCTTGTATTGTAATCCAGTGACATTTTCAACCTTCGGAGAACTTTTGTTGACATTCCCGAGTCCCTGGCTGCCATCCCAGCATGAAATAGTTTCTGCTCACATAATTCTCGTGTTTACCAGTCATGAAAAACTCTTGCTTTTTTTTTTAAATAAACTTTTTTTTTTTTTTGCAAGTGAAACTCTGTCTAAAAAAATATTGGCCCCAGGCATACAAGGTTTTGCATAAATTCATATGTGATGAATGGCTGATTTTAATGTTATTTGGGTATTTGTCAGAACCTAACAAATATACATGGTAATGGTGGTTCATAAACTTAAACATCTCAATATACCCTTTCTTCTGGAAATAAATTACGTTTGTTTGCCCTGCCTGGAGTCCTAAGGTAGCCGACATTAGGAATATTTTAAATGTGATCATCCATCCAGCATGTCTTTCAGGCGCCACGAAGATTAAATGAAAGAATCATAAGATGAAGGTCTTTAACTTTTAATCCTTTTACAATGAACCCTTAGATAGACATGGGGGCAGGGTGCCTTCTATGTGAGTAATAATGCCTCTGTTCCTCTTCACTAGGTTAATGAATACCCTAAATGTCCAAGATCTGATTTTCTTCCCCCCTCCCAAAACTATTGAAATTAGAGCAAAGAGACGGGCGGTAAAACGCACCGAGAGACTGAGCGAGGGAATGAATATGCATTCGGAGATACCGAACTAAGCGCTAGAGGAAAGCAGGGATGGCTTGTCTCAATGAAAGACCCGCGGGTTTAAAATGATTAGCATAGATTCCCTCCGAGTTTTGGAGGAGAAATAAAAAAAAAGAGCTTTTTGACTCCGAGATAAATAAAGAAAAGGCTTCCCGCACTGCTAGGGAGCCTTTGAAGAACACGTGGAGAGTTTGTTTTCGCAGTTGGTGTCTATGAGATACGAACCGTCGGCTCTCCCGGCACGTACAAGTCAAACACGTCGCTAATTGGGCCGGGTCCCGACGGAGCCGCGGGATAGTTGCGGGTCCCGCGCAGCCCCGCGG
>VZTA01027678.1:44335-59539 GCA_013398855.1 Mohoua ochrocephala | reverse complement strand
CTCGGGAAGAGCCTCCTGCGCCGCGCGGGTGAGCGCGGGCAGCGGCCTCGGCGGGCAGAGCTCCGGTGGTGCTGCGGATAGGAGGAGACGGCTCCCGCGGACTCCGCGCGCACCTCGGGGGCTACGGCCGGGTGGGACCCCGCGTACGGACCTGCGGTCCCCCGAGAGGAGCCCGGGAGCTCGGCTCTCATGGCGGATGCTCCGGGAGACTGCCCGTCCCCGCTGCCCTCCTCGGAGCACTTGCTCGGCGATTTTTTAGGGAGTTCGCTAAGACTTCTCAGTCAGAAACGCAATTTCCAGTTACGCCCTCGATCCATTACAGGAAAGATCGAAAGTGCCTCGATGGCAAATACATAAAACAATTTAAAATTTGATACTAAATGCCACTTCCATGGCAGCATTACTGTCTCGCAAAGAGCACTTACATGGCATGGCACGCAGCACGGCTGTAAGGGTCTATTACGGTTTGAGTAAAATTTCATGAAGTGCTCGAATCCCATTCCTGCGGGCTATTTAGGCACTTAGGAGCCTAAGTTTAATGGGACTGAAGCTAAGCCATTTCACCTAAATTATTTATGCATTTGTTTAAGTCTTAACCTTCAAATTTAGGTTCATTATGAAAGTAATACATAGCTCATCTTGCCAAGGTTGGGTGTTTTTTATAAAAATTATATTTTTTCAACTACTTTCACTTGCAATTTTCAATTTAAAATAGCTCTTAACTTTCCTTTATTCCAGAACATATAAGGCATTTTATAAATAATGCATAACTGAAAAAAATTACATGAAAAAGATGGCAAACTGATCTAAGGTCAACACTGTGAAAGAGCCTCACAGTGACACTTGCTGCTACAATGTCAGTCAAAGAGCTGCTGGAGTTCTATCACAATTTTTTTCCATCTTCAAGTTGAGGTCTCTACCTTCACCCCAAAACCTGATAAACTTTCATTGCTGAAATTTGGCACAAAAGCTGTCCCTGGATGTAAGTGAGAAGCCACACCTCAGAAACAGAACAGAAGGAAAAATTCAGAAGTTACATCTAATGTTGTATTTATTTTTTAATAATACATTCAGTTTTACTCAGCTAGTATTTGAAACCAGTTCTTTAACTACCAGTCTCTTAAGTCTAAAGAGCAAAGCTGATAAGGTCTATGTTCCATCTATTCCATGCCAGATGTTTAAGATTCCACATTCAAAATTGTGACCCTAAGCAAGGACCGGAAGACAAAACCTTTTCCTCCTCAAATGAGTTACCTGTGCGACTAAATGTTTTTGGAATGAAGCTCTTTCAGCCTCTCTGTCCCTCTTTAAGCCCCAGATCTGTTCTGAGCAGGGCAAGCTGGGGCTCAGTAATTCCTCAAGTGCGAGTGTCAGGCCATGAAAGCTCGAGGGATGCAGAAGTGACAGAAGTCCCTTGTGGCCCAAGAATTTCTTGGTGGAATGGCTGACAGCAGGACCGGGGAAGAGCTGCCAGTAACTCTGCCAGAGGCCTCTGGGTCAGAGGGAAAAGAAACTGGTTTATTCCAAGGTTTGCTGAAAACAGCAGTAAATGAAACCTGGAGGTAAAGGGCGTGATCCAGGGTCCATGTGTGATGCCAGCCCTTCCTGGGATAGGGAGAGAGGCCAGCAGCTCATACAGGCCTTAGCTGGTCATTCTGCTGGCAGTGGTGCAGGAAGCAGAGTAGAACAACTCCCTTTGCCTCAGCTTTATTGGTTCTGGAGCGCTGTCAGTAGTAAAAAGGTGGTTTTTTCAGTAGACAAAGCAAATACAACCTTCAAGGCACACAGGAAGCCAATGTGGGCAAGAGTAAGATGGCACTTCTTCGGAGTCACATCGCTGATGAGGAGAGAAGAGGAATGCAACCTGCACGGCTCCGGAGGCACAGCTCTGAAAACACGTTATGTAAGCAGCTGACTTCAGCGAGGATGCACTGAAACAATTCAGGATAGATCCGTTTCCTGTTAAATCGACTAACAGAAAATGGCCTGACCTGCTTCACCCAAAGCAGGGCTCAGGGACATCCCTCTGAATTCAGCCCATGGTGTCAAATCAGCCTGGTCTGCAAGCAATGGTCTCAGGCATGATGCATGCACCACTCTAAAACACGGAGGGAATCTCACAGAAAGTAATAAAACACTACAGAACTGGGATGAGGAAGAACTATGCCGGGTGTGCTTGGCAAAGCTGTGCCTTCCTTAGGAGTGGAGGCTTCCCTACAACTATTCTTGCTTCTCTTACGCTTAAAGATTATTTAAATCATGCTCTCATTGCCTTTTGCTTCTCGTTTTAAAAAATCCAGTGGCATGAACTGATTGTTAAGGAAAGGAAGGGTAAACCAACAACATAACCAAACGAGTCCTCTGCTCAGCTGTCATGCACATTTCTCATGTGGCTTTGGGCAGCACATTTCATAGCTCTGCCTTTCCTTATCTGTAGAGCAGGAATGCTAATCCTTGCCTCTTTCATGGAGGTGTTGGAGAGTTTGATTAGATGCTACCAGTATCAATGAAGCAATGCAGAGGGAAGAGTCTCCTGTTTTACTAAAATTGTAGAGGAAACCCGTGTTTGAAAGAGCAGACAACTGAATTAAAATCACTTCAATTTTAGTCTTAGGTCCTAGCAAGCTGCTAGACCAGTTTCCTCTTCCTTTATACACCTGTATAAATTTTGTAACAAACTCCTTTTCTACCTTTTTTTTTAAACTGTGGATCCCTAAAGAAATTCTAAAGGAGATGCACAGCTCGCAGCCATTTTACATAGTCCAGATAGATCAGATGACAAATCTACATCATGAGCTATCAAGGGTCATGTATGACCTTCCCAGGAATCCATGTGCCACAGGTAGAAAATCACCATTCTACTACTTTGAAACTACATTCTTTAGCGTGGAAAGATTCAGGGAGATCCTGCTGGATCTTTGAAATGTGATGCTCTGTCTCAAGGTACCTCATCCATTTCCGTGCCCCTTTCCTGATACACAGAATAAGGACTGTGCTGAGGATCCCAATGTTAGCAGGTGATCGGCTGCTCTGAAGGAAAACAGTTTTGAATCAAAAACTTTGGAAGGTAAAACATATTTTGAGAGAGCAAAATTCTACCTTGAAATCCCAACAGAATGGAGACTGGGGAGGATAAATTTGGCCAAGAACCCGTATCTGCAGTGATAAATAATATATAAATAATATATTTTGAAACAAAGCTCTGGGATCAATGTTTTATAATGGAGTAAATCCTAAGATGACTAATGCATTAAAGCAATGAAGAAAAAAGCAACGACAAAAAAAAGGAGACCCCACAAATAAAAAAAGTTATTTCTTAGTCTTTTAAATACAGCTATACATAGATGTATCCATTGCCTTAAAAAAAAAGTCCCTAAAGAATTGCTGGTTTTTTTTCATTACATGCCATTCTTCCTCCTAAAGTACTGTGCCGCCTTGATTCTCAGCCCACTTGCTTCTGCATTTTTCCTAAGGTATAGACTTTTGTCTTTAGACCAGAGCTTGTGCATTCATCTGCTGATAAACTGTTTATCTTAGCTTTTATGAGGGCGCCTTGCTGCAAGCCAGCCAGAGACAGGATCCTGGGTGTTTGTCTTTTTTTTTAAAAGAGGGTCCGGGAAGTGACGGGTATTTATACCTCCCTTAGCTCTATATGTCACGGGAGGTGGAACTCCACTGTCTCTGTTTCTCACTTTTTGTCTCAGCAGTGTCTTCTGCCATAAATCTGAATCTCTCAGAACAGAGTTTTCTTGGCTACAACCCCACTTGGAGGAATTAGTTTTATTTATTTATTTGCACAAAAGACTTGCAACAGAGGAAACCCAAAGTTCTTCTGAATGCTCCCCCTCCTCTACCCCACCTAAACATCCTACTTTTGGTGCCAAATCCTAACATCTCAGCAGTCAAGAGAAGAGACCAGCGTCTAACGGTGTGCAGACCAATTCATTACAGAGAGGGAGGCCAGTGGGAGAACTGGAAAAGATGAAACAGAAACCGAGGCATTTTTTATGTTAAAAAATGACACTTCTATTTACAAGCAATGGCTCCTGATGGGGATCTGAATTTCCACACAGGCGACATTGTTTATCCAAACAAACTCCCTGTGGCAGCATATATTACATATATACACACATGGCAAGCAGGAATGTATTTATTCTTTTTAGCCAGACCGGTCATTAAGATAAACATCTATTGAGATAAACCAAGTTTTTTACTATTTCTTTTTTATAAAACACTAAAGACAACGGAGAGACAAAGATTCAATGAAGCAAAAAACACAGCAAGCCTCCCCCCAATCAAGCCCTGTGTGCATGGGAGTGATTCATTGATGCCAGCTACTGAATAACCCTGTTACATAACATTTCTCACCTCTGATATTTAAAAAGACCCCCTTGCCCTCTTAGCACCAATGGAGCCCTTCAAATGTTTTATTGCTAATTGTCTAATGCTACGTGATGAATGACTGCTTGACTGAAAATGACAACCCCTTTTCTCTCAACTACTTCATTTTCCTGGCTCCAGTGGGGGTGAAGAGGAAAAAATAAATCCGATTACATCATATTTAGCCTGTTGGTTATGAATGAAAGAAAACTGAAACTTATTTTAAAAGTACTTCTGTCAACTCAGCCCTGAGCCCCCAGGTCCCCTGCACTCAGTAAACGTTGCCTCGGATTCTGGTGTAAAGTGTTCCAGGAGACTCACGGGTTTTGTGGAAGTACAAAGTCCAAGAGGCAGGGTCTAATCCTGATCAGAGAGCCGGGGGAACAGGATCCCAAATATATCTGACTCAGAAATCCTGGACTAAATGTAGAATGGCCGCACTTTATGCTCACAAGAAGTGTCTTGGCTACAGTGTAATAAAAGAGCAGAATTTAGCCTGTTACATAAAACAACTCCTGACCAGGGTTTTGCCTTGAGAATTAATGCAGCAGCAGAAGGTCCCACAAATTCAGAACCACTGCTTTATTAGAAATTCTTTAAATTTGCTCCGGCTAGAAAATGTGCAAGGATGAAGGAGCTTTAATAACGAGAAAAAGATTAAACTGCATGTCATTCCCCAGCATTTTCTATTATCACTCCTTTCCAGCTTCTTATGCTTTATCCCTTCAGGGAATCTGATCTCTTCAAAAAGAAGTAGATCACAATAATCAGCCAGAGTTGTGTGCATAGCATTATCTCTGCAGCCACTACAAAATGTCCCAAGACACAAACTCACAGTGGCTGGGCTGGCTGTGAAAAGCTCTGTGTTCAATAGGATACTTTTCAAAGAAACTTGTACCTTTAGTGGCACATGGAATGATTTCCCCTTTCTCTCGCAAATGACGAAACAGGCACGCTCATGGGGGTATGGGATTAATTCAGTTACAGAAACAGACACAAAGGAGGCCGATTCCAAACCCGCTCGTGTTCAGTGGAAATCTCTGGGATGTGTTTCTTTGGCTTGGGAGTTTCAAGTCTCTGCGTCTGAAGGCAAAGGGACCCAGGTGAGTAAAATAATGAATCTAGGCTTCCCAGACACAGATCTGACATTTGCTCTCTCCCTCTGACTTAGGCTTTGACTGGGTTCAGGGATTAATTAGGCCATGCAAACGAGTTAGGTTCTCTCTTCTGGCAACCTGGTCACGTAGGGAACCCCCACCCCTCCCCTTCCTCACACTCTCCTTGCCCATAATGAAGCATGACTGTAGTAAAACAAGTCTTTTGATGGTGCCTCTTCTCATCACTTTCAAGACAAACAATGTCTCAGAAGCCCCCCAGCTGCTTTTATTTTTCTTATATCTACAGTTACATCTTGGGTGTGTTTACTCATCCTCATTAAATATGTTGTTTCCTCCCAACCCCTTTTTTTAAAAAAATATCCTTCCTTTATTGCAGTTTACACAAAACATCAATTACAGGATAGAGTTAAAAGCTTTTGGGTATTGAGCAACATCCCACACCGCCACAGTCTCTAAAAGAGAATTGACACGGGGTATAAGAGGGTAGAGCAGGAATATGACACAAAAAGCCCCACAGCGCACAGAGAAGTCACAAATTACTGCTTTGCTCACAGCACAGCTTTGCTTATGCACAATCAAGTTCCTCCGATAAGCCTGAATAAGGACTTTGTGTTTGTCTTTCAAATAGAATATATTAACGAGTGACTGTTACCCTCCTCCTTTGAACACAGATACTTGGAAAGACTAGGATGGCGCAGGAAGAAAAAACAACCCATCACAGGACTAACAACCAGCCAGGCTTTCCTGCATAGACACTGGTCAGGATGATTTTCTTTCAAGCAACACTGAAATAATAACACTTCAGCTGAGTATCTTTGCTGCCTAGCACACGGCCTGAAGCCACATCACCTTCTGAAGTACTTGTTCTCATAATAAACACATCAGCATTTCAATAACATGCCAGACACAATGGCGTGTATTTTGACTGTGACTTGTTCTCTTTACGTGTGTGTCTATTGCATGTGCAATTGTTCCCATGCAGGAACGGCCTTCCCATTTCTCCCATTCTTGACAGAGTAGTGTTCCAAAGACACATGATCCTGTTCCGATTGACAAAAAGATCAAAAATCAGACAAAAAAGAGCATTGCACTGACCAGTCTGGAAGTGCCACAAGAGTTCTCTCTACTTTGAACATGAAGGTTAACTTTGGTCAGCAAAAGGAGCATTTCAACTCAAATACGGGGTATTGAGACAGGCTCAGATAAGGGATTCAAAGAAGAGAGATGGCTTTGTAACAGAAAAAGAAGCAAAAGGAAGAATGCTGCATTTAAAGCATCTCATGGCAGGGATGGCTTTTTATGCCACTTTCACTTAAGATCTCCCCACTTTTCTCATCAAAAAAGAAGGTAGGAATAACCTTGCTCTGTAGACCGTAACCTAAACCGCTCTCCCTAGGGAGACAGATATTGGAGTTTGCCTGTCATCATTCTTGTGTGTGATCTCTTGAATAAATAAATAAATAAATAAATAGCAGCCTTCCCTGACGAGCCGAAGAGGGCCCTGGTGTGCCCAGGATTAGGTCTTGCCTGGCGCTTACCGCCGCAGGACCTGAAGGGAGCAGGGAGGGGGGCGAGGTGGGGGCAATCACCGTCCAACACCGGGAACTGTTTGTAAATTACCCTAAGCTTCCCTTAGTCATTATTCCATTAACTGCCTCTTGGTAGATCTGTCAGTAACTAAGCTGGGACTTATTTGTAGAGAATCAGAGGCTATTTGCTGTACTAAGTGAGCCATGAGAGCGAAAGGGTTTGGGATTTATTTGTAATTACAGTCGGGATTTTTTTCTTCTCCTTCTTGCCTGGACCCCACTGGTACTTTCATTCACATTCCCTAAGCTGAAGCTGGCGCCAGGATCACAGGCTGGCCCTGTGTTTATGTCATTGAGACTAGGACAATATTTCAGTGTGGAGCCAGACCGCAGGGATCCACTCTATAAAACCCTCACTAAAAATAGACAGCCGCCCTGCCCCCAGGCCCGCGGACCGCCGGCTCCCAGCGTGGAGCACAGCCCTGGGCCGGGCCCGGCTCAGCCCTGCCAGCCCCCGGCCCTGCCAGCCCCCGGCTCTGCCAGCCCCCGGCCCACCCTGCCCTTCCCCTGGCCGCGGTCCCTCTGAGCAGCTCCTGGAGCCGGCGGAGCCGTTCGGGCTGCAGCCGGCAGCATCCTCAGGGATCCTCTGCTTCCTGACTGCTCCTTGAAAGTGGATGTGGTACCTCGAGGTGCCCGGCCTCCCCTTGTCCCGAGCCCTGCTCTGCAGCAATCCCTGACCAGCCCTGCAACACCTCTGCTCAGGCTGCAGCACCGTGCCATGAGTTATCCTAAAATCCCACCGGCTGTAACTGGGAGAATAAGAGATACCTGAAAATATCAGTGCTTAGGACCCCCAGTTTCCCTCCACAGATTTTACAGAGAGACCCCCAGTAGGATAAAACTGGGTCAAAGACTTCACCTCTGTCTGATAAATCTTTCCTGCAGCAAATTAAAACACGAGCTGAACATTTCCATCTCATAGCTGTCAGTTTTATTCAGAAGCATGAACCGGGGCAAATAATTCAGCCTTTTCAATGCCAGTGGTGCGTGATCTCTCAGCTTGGAAGGATAAATGTAAATAGTAGAATGTTTATTGATTAGTTCAACAGTTATACCAGATAAGATACAAGGCATTTAATGCACAGATTTTAAAGGTAAGAGCCTGAACCTGCAGCTTAGATCCTGACATTGGAAGGGGTTTTATTCAAGAAGCTTGTGAAGTGACAGAAAAACCTCACATGCATTTTAATGGGCAACAGAGCCTTCCAAAAGACAGCAACAAAGAGCAATCGAGCCTCTTGATTCCCTGAGATCCCTGTTTGCTTAGCTGATGAAAAAGCAGCAGATGGGAGTGTGTGTGCTTGCACACACAGCTATCCTGAGCAGGGATGCTGCCAAAGACTGTCCGAGAGGAACAAACTCCTCAGAACAGGTTCCTGTCACTGAATCACTGTCCAGGCATAGGTCCTGTTTATCAAGTCAGTAGGACCCTAATGTGCTCAACCAGTGGCAAACCTACAGTGGGAAGAGATAGATTTGGTTGGCTAGAGGACCCCATCTCACCCTCTCTCCGAGGCCCAGGACAATCTGACTATTCTTCACCTGGGCTGCACAGCACATTGCTGATAGGGGTGCAGCCAGTCACCACCTGAACAGAGATGGTTGCACAAATCCATGATAGAATTGAAAACTGAGCTCTGAAATCCCAGTCAGTGCTTTGAAAACCTGCAGTGCCACATGCCATGTGCTGCTCATAATGAAGGTTGACTTTGATTTGATTGGTTTAAATTAAATCATTCACTAGACAAAGAAGCCCTTTCGTACAAGGAGATAAGACTATTTTAATATGGACTGAGAATGTTGGAAAAGGCTGCTTTGAAAATTTTCAAAAGATCAAGAACATGTATACAGTAGTATACAAGGCCAGCTGTAGTGTTTAAAGAAATTTCTTATCAGAGCCATTGGTAAGATAATCCAACAGATTTCATACAAACCAGTCTGTTTTCTGTACCATGCTATGGGTACTCAGTGTTTGCTCAGTACTCAGTGTTTGCTATGGGTACTCAGTGATTATTCTGTGGAGTNATGGGTACTCAGTGTTTGCTCAGTGATTATTCTGTGGAGGTCAGCTCCTTCAGGTCCTTCTGCCACTGTGCTCTTTCAATGAAACATATCAGGTGAATGTCAGTGCAGTGTAACCAGGATCCCTCTGCACTGGGTGTTGGGCATGTGTTGAACAGCAGGTCGGGGTGTGAATTCTTGATCATCTCTACAGATACCACAGACAAAACCTGAGAAGATAAAAGCAGGTAAAGTAGCAAATCAGCTTGCCCGAGGTCACGAACCAGCACAACCAAGAAGAGGACCAGTTCCATAGAGGATCCTGTTGGCAGAGATAGACCACAGGGCCTCATGGATTTTATAGCATGTTCTGATTTCATTACAGTGGAAATTACTCATCAATTAGAAACATAATTGTTGCCTTTGTAATGCTTCTCGCTATTTTATCTCTGCTTTGCAAATACCCACCCTGGGGATAGAGGACCTTCAACTACCTTTAGTCCAAAGTGTGATATACAAAGCAATGAAGCTGAACTGTCTTGGTGGGGAGGAAGCACATTTTTGATACTGGACCATGTTCTGTCATGTGGCATTACTATCTGAGAAGTAGCCCTGAATTGTTCTCACACTTCTTGCTACAGCTTTTCATTATTTGAGCAAGTGCCATTTGCTCCCCACACTTCTTTCTACAGTCAGCGTGTGGACTTCCTTTTTCACTTCCGCGCTGGTGCTGGTGCACCTGACAATGGATATACAGTGAAAGGAAACTGTTGCAGAAACAGGACTCCCTGATTTGTTACAGTAATTAGATGATCTGACCCGAGCAGAAGATTGCAGGAAGATAAAGGCAGCACTTGCAGGAACTGAACATCATCACAGAAAAATGAATTCTCTCCCTGGGTTCTGCCACGAGAGTAGCATGAAAGCAACTGAGAATATTCCACAGGTGGCCACTTAATGTCTATGTCTCATTTTCAACAACGCTTAAGCTATGCAGCCTTGCTTAGGCTCCACTTGTAGCAGGTCGTGCATTCACAACAGCTGCAATGCAAACCAACTGGAACTGGGCTTTGAACACATAAAGTCCCAGTATGAAATACCAGCGCTTAGGTGGTTTGAGTAAGCACAGCCACAATTAGGGGATACTTGATAACTTTGACTGGAGACCATCTCTGTCTCGGTTCTCCAGCCATAAAATGACATCACCCCCATGATGATCACAGGAGTATAAAAAAAATATGTCCTTGGAAAGATTTATTATTTATTTTATTGTAGTACCTAAAAGCTTGGACATGGACCAGCCATGTTTGGTGTTGTACAAATGTGTAAGAAAAAGGCATCCTTGCTCCCTCAAAAATTTATGGCGTAAGTTAAACCTTTGAGGTAACAGATGGCAGGACAGAAGACAGAGGATGAAACAGAACCATCTTCTGGTTTGCCTCAGCACACCTGTACCTCAGCACCCTATGCTCAATTTTTTTTTCCCGATAAAACAGAAAAAAAGCCTTTTAAAAGAAGGTTTAAAAACATCAGATTCTGTGATGTGACCCAGGAGAAACTTTTGCACAGCCTCTGCTCAAGGCTATACAGACTGCGCTCCCAACATTTTGATGAACACAGTCTCTCTGAAAAAGTTAGTGCTGTGAACTGTCAGAGAATTAAAAAGTTTTAAATAATGGTGAGAGCGAGAGGGGTTGTCTCCACACAGAAATGGTACATAGTAAGAGGTAAAAAACCCTGTCTACACATACTGTAGAAAGACACAGCGATTTGAGTTTTCCACATAACCCCAAACAAAGTCTCTGTTATAGTTATTTGTTTACTCTTTGTCTGCTGCCTGGCCCCCCTGGTCAGATGTCAGAGCCCACTATCTCTCTGGCCCTAAGCACAGGGATTGCTCCCATCATAATCACTTTATTATGTGATGGCTTTCCCTGCTAATTTGAAAGGCAATAATTTATCTTAATCTTAAAAGAAAGGTTGTTCTGAATCTGCAGATCTCTGCAAAGGGTATAAGAAGACCAGGGAATTTAGCAATCATCTGGATTTTGTACATATTTTCAGTATTGCAGGTATCTGTTGTGGGAGCAATCTGCGGATTCCCTTGGAAAGTTTATGGGAATGTATTCTTTCAGATCATTACCCAGCCTTCCTCCCTGCCCTCTACCATTTCAGGACAGGAGTACATATACAGTTCTCTCTTTTCCTTGGCATCTGGACAACTCTTCTACTGTCACTGCCCTGTAGTCCTCAGCTGGCATAAGAATTCCAAAATAAATCGGAGCGTGTTGTAATCAGGAGAAAAGTATTGTGTCCTTGTGGGGTTGATGTTTTTGCAGCTCAGCTTCTCAATGGCCACCACAAGTTGAGCTGCATATTTCTTTACAAAGATATGCCTGCACTGATAACTCGGCAGGCCACTCTTTGAACAGACATTTAGCTACTTAACTGCTCGCTGTTGCCAACAATGTCCAGTTGATGAACCAGGGAAGAAGGGGCACCTTGACAAGCAGCACATGGTGGCAGCAGGAGGGTGGGCTTTGTGGCCAGCAGACCTTTACCGCAGATCTGCTGGTCAAGAGGCTTTTAAGAGGTTCTGTAAAACCCAAAATAATATACGAGGAACATATTATAGCAGAGCTTCTTTAAAGGAGGCAAAGACACCAACTAAATATCTCCTAAATTTAAGCATATTTCAAGAAACCACACAGACGAAATAAGCCTCAGCACATAATTTATAAACCTGCCCACAGGCAACTGAAGAAGAGCATGAGCCAATACTCAAACCCAGCACGGAAGTACTTAAAGGTGTGTTGCTGTGTACAGTCACACAGCCCGAGGGAATGCATTACCCAGAGAACTCAGAGGGCAAGGATGGGATTTTTAAAGAGCTCACTGTTGGCTCAGCTCTGCCAACTTTCACTCCTGCCAAGCTGCATCCAAAAAGGCAGGTCTAACCTTTGCTCATCTCCCAGAACCAACACTCTTATTGGAGCCACTCGACTTCCAGTGTCCGTCGCTTCTTCCAAATAGCGAAGAAGTTCTGTCCCAGTTTTCAATAGAACTGGATGCAAAAAGTCCCAATTTATTTATTCTGTAGCCTCAGTGTTCCTACATGTGTTTTTGCCTGCCCCCATAAATTCACACCAAAACAACCTTCACAGAGTGTAAATTTGCACTTTCAATCTGTGCCTTCTTGCCAGCCTCGAGGGCATAGGGTAGAACCAGAGCTATGTATTTGTCAGGCTGGAAGATTTAAGTCAGTATCACACTTACAATAGTTTTCCAATGTCCTTTCCCGAGGTCTCAGTGGATTGACAGATCAAAAATTGGGGAGAAGTTAGCACGGAGAGCTGAAGGACATGCTCCCACACCTGGGTGGGCACTGCGCAGACAGCAAGGTCACCATCTGGGCAATTGTCCCTGCTGAGCGATGACAACCTGACTGAGCAGAGAACCCCTCGTGCCCCAAACCGGGGCAGCAGCAGAAAGGTATCGGTGCACTACAGCTCCGGGCTCTCTGCACCCTCCGGGGGGCTCTGTGGATCAGCACAGGGACACAAATGCCACAGAGGAAGAGCTGCAGCCTGACTAAACAATTTTTTCCACAGCTGTCGATTTTTATTCCACAAGGGCAGTGACTGTGTGTTACGTGAGTCCATAGAATATGAAGCTAATAACGAATTGCAGAGCATCACATGGAGGCTAAAACTATGCCTCACTTCGGTGGTTGCTAAGATGCAGGGTATTCGGACTGGTTAACAATGTAGACCAAAATAATTCCTGTATGGATTAAAGCACAGGAGACCAGCAGCACTGGCGAAATTGTGCTGAAAACACGTACACCAATGTACAGCGGGATGGGGACACTTAGTTCTTTCCACACTTACTTCACATTGAAGAGTGCAAAGGGCAAATCAGTATTCAGCAGGTTTCTCCAAAAGTTAACTGTACTCTCTATTTCACTCCAAAGTGCTCCAGTACCCTGACACTGGGTTTCAGAAGGGAATTTCTCGTCCATGTTAGGACACCTCTATGGTCCAAACCCTCCTTCTCATGAACTGAACGGGATGGGAACTAATAGCTCTTAGTCACTTTTTGGGTAAGTGAACTAGAAAGAGTTACCTAAGTATCTTGCTCTAAGGTATAGTTTCCAACCCCTGAATCATTCTTCTGAACCGCTACTGATCCTTTCTGAAGTCTAACTTCCAGAACAGGATGAAATACTTTACTACTTGCATTAATGTGCATTAATAGGGATCTGCATGAGGTAAATTGGGTAATTTGGCAAAGAATTAAAGTTAAAATAATTGGTTAAACCACAAATGGTGGAGACATCTAGGAAGAAAAATACCACGAAAAGACATTAGTTTCACACTTCAAATGAGATTTTTAACATGAAAGCTGAAAACTAGATTATTGTCTACTTGGACTGTAATCAGGTGGCTGAGGCTCATGACAGCTGCACTCTCTCACTGAAGTGACTCTTCAGTTTGTTTTAAAAATTAATTGCCAAAACTAAAACGTCTCTCCCCCAGCATTGGTTGAACTGATTTTTCTGTAAATTGATTTTGCAAATAAGGTAGAGCAGGTTGAAAGTGAAATAAAAAGCTGTCACAGAAACAATGCCTCTCCCATCAGCTTGCACATCCCAACAGCATGGATCTTATTTACTCCACACTTGCTCCAAAGTGAAAGCTATCATCATGTGGTAAAGGATAGTCTATCCATAAAGGGTAACTATGGCATCTTAAATGTAATTTTATGAAATGATTTTAATGATGCAGTACTGGACACTGGATGCAATCTCTGCAGGATGCAGGACACCAGTACATGAGATAATTTCCTTTTGAGTTGCCCCTTTTTCTGATATTATGGGAGTTTGCAGATTGATTTTAAGGAAAAACATTACCATAAAAACCCCAGCTGAGGAAATTTGCTTTTAAAAGCTTGTTGCAGTAAGCTTTTTATTTTACCAACATTGTTACCCAAGTCCTACCTTGACAGATGCAGATACAAGAGCTGTGGTCTTTGAGTCAGTACAGAACTGCACGTATTGATGCCAACATAAATTGGAACAACCAATACAGTTTCAGCAGCCTCATCCTTTGAAAACCTTGGGACCCAAAGCCAGCACAAAGCTCAATCAGAAATCGTTACCATCTGAGTTTACGCAGCTCCATCTCTTTTCAAGTACCATGGATTACTGTTGGGGAAAAGTCAATAGTGCTAAATTCACCCTGAATGTTAAACTCATGGACTGCCATGGCATTAAAGGCCAGGGATGAGCTTGGCCTGCTATGCCTATGGCCATCTAATTCAATTAACATTTACGTTCTAAAAAAACCCGCCCCATTTGCAAGTCCTAAGTAATATGGTAAATATGGAACAAATTATCAGCAACAGCAGGGGAGATTTAAAATATGCATCTCGTGTTTGGAGTCACTCAGGAACCTGCGGTGATGCAATCACTCAAACGGAGCGATCTTTATGAGTTTAGCTTTGCCAAGAATCCCTGCGCTAACCATCTTCCCGAGCCCGGGTGACACACAGCTGCCAAAATGCCTCATCCACCAAGAACAACGCCTGCAAGTTTTCTCGCATCGGTTGTTTCACAGTGACTTAGAGTGGTGCTTTCTGACTGCTTTTTATCGGAAAACCTTTTCCAGCCGAAGGCAGCATACAGAGTCCTGAACAGCGAATTGAAGGCTGGTGGTGGTGGCTGCAAGGTCTGGGGGGTTCAGGCCTGTGTTTCACGCTGTGTGGGGAGCCCAGGGCTGCTGTCCCACCCCACCGGTGCCACGGCCATCGCTCACCTCCGAGTCCCGAGGCCAACACCTGCGACGTGGAGACCGCCGATGGCGAACGAGAGGCCGCGATCCCCGCGGGATGAGCCTCAGCATGGCTGGGGTAGGGACCTGCCGGGCCTCGGGCAGGGCTGCGGGAAGCACCGGCGGGGGTTTGGATCCCATGCGCGTGTGGGATTTTTGGGGGATCCCCCCTTCACGCTCTCCCCTGAGGGCGGCACCTCTCCCGCGGGGCCGCCACTGCCCAGCGCTGGCCAGGAGGGGGCGCGGCGGCGCCCGCGGGACGCCATGTTGGGCGGGCGTGAGGGG
>VZTA01027678.1:0-43988 GCA_013398855.1 Mohoua ochrocephala | reverse complement strand
CCATTCACACAGAGCACACCCCAGGCTGTCCCACTCCAGTCACAGAGCACACCCCGGGCTGTCCCCACACCGGGCACGGCACAGGCAGTGACCCCCGGGCTGTTCCCACACCAGTCACAGAGCACACCCCGGGCTGTCCCCACACCGGGCACGGCACAGGCAGTGACCCCCGGGCTGTCCCCACACCGGGCTCGGCACAGGCAGTGACACCCGCGCTGTCCCACGCCAGTCACAGAGTTGTGACCACGCCAGACCCCCGGGCTGTGCCACACCGGACACAGGCGGGACATCGGGGCAGCGAAGGGCAGGCTCAGCCCGTGTCCGGTACCGAGCCCCACGCGAGCCTCCACAGGACAAAGCTTTGTCCCCCTGCCGCAGGCTCGGTCACCCGCAGCGGCATCAGAGGCTCCAGGCTGCCGAGGTGTAAATCTGGTGTAAAGCTGTGCAGCTCTAGCGCTGACCCGGCGGGCGTCAGGGAAGTTAATAAGGACACACTGACTTAGGCTGGTAAAAATACGTTTCTCTTTCAATGAAAAGTAAGTCTTGCAAGGGGTGTCACGTCGGCACAGAGCGTGATGTGGTGATTTATGATGAGCCAGGATGGACTGGTGGCCTGCACTCCGGGCAAACCAGGAGTGGGTCGGGAGGACAGTGCTGCTGTGCTTTGCTGCCCGCGTGTTGGAGGAGAGGTGTGCAGTGCTGAGCATCAAAACTGGGCATCACCCTGCCAGGGTCTTTGTAAAATTCCCTTCTCTGGGTATCCAGGAGAGGGTAAGACATGCTCAGCTTTGCAGTTGTGTACGGGCTTTGGCCCATGGCGCAGGCAGGTCTCTCGTCACTGCCTGTGGGGCTGGGCTGTGGAGACAGTATGATTCAGGACAGGACTGTGGATCTGAAGCCAAGCTGCAGAACCAGCTGCAGGGCACGGACTCGGGCTAGGACCACAAACACACGTGAAATGCTGGTTTGCATCCTCCCAAATTAAAGCTGAAAAAGCGTGCGGGGATGCATCCAGCTCTCTAAGACAGGACAAGCAGTCGGCGTCGCTCCCGCGGCTGCTTTACAGCGTACCTGAAACAGCCCCTGCAGCTGAGTCTGGATTTACGCTCGGTGCATCTTACATCTGGAGACAAGAAGCGTGCGGCTCGTGTGCTGGAGCCGGGCCAGGGTTAAGCCCCAGTAGTTGGAGCTGGATCCCTGGTAGCACTCGTGATGGGAGGTCAGGCGCAATGAAAGAGCCCTAGTAGTTTGAGAAGGAACACACCAGCACCTCTCCTGATGGGAGGTCAGGCGCAGTGAGCAGGAGGGCCCCCCTCGTGCTGGCAGCTCCGTTCCAGTGTTTGGCTGGGCTCCAGAAGATTAAAATAGAGCCTTAGACTGTCCCCTCGGCAGCACTGCCAGCCACAACCCTGACAATCCTGGGGTTGTACTCAAACGTGAGTCCCTCGGGAGCGTGGGCTTTACCCTAACAGCTGAGGCACTGAGTAGGTCGGAGCAGGCAGGGTTGTTGCTCTTGTGACTCAGACTCGAGGAAGAGAGGGATCAGGATGGAGCCACGAGAGAGCAGGGGATCAGGACCAAACTACAAGGCACAGAACGGGGAAAGAAGCAAGTGTGCCCCAGAAGAAAGCTTGAAAAAAAATCCTTGTTCTGCTGTGGCTGGGTTCAAAGCACGTGTAGCCACGAGAATCGGACATTCCGCTGTCCCAGCTCCATTTCTGAATTAGCTCCTTTCTGTGACCATTTCAGGAAAAGAGAAGATAAGTGAAAAAAACAAACAAAACAACATTTTCCTTTCTCGAACATTTTACGAAGCAGTATGGGAAAAGACAAAGGCCGTGCAGGTTCTTGTGAAGAACCTCCACATAGGTGGAAAAATCTTCTGTGGTCCAGAAATGATCACAGCTGAGGGGAACAGGAGCCATGTCCTCATTCCTGTGTGATGAAGGGCTTCAACGAAACACTCAATTTTCAGAAGTGTGGGGCACTCCCAAGTACCACTAAAATCAGCAGCAGTGGCAGATGCTGGTGTTTCTTACAGAGGATGTCTCAACTCTTACAGAATTATTTATCACCACTTAAGGCATCCATACTTGAAATATTTTGCTTCAGGATTTTCAGAAAGTGGTAACAAACAGTGCCAGACAAAAAAAATTTGTCATTGCCTTTTTCCCCCCCGAGAAATAAAATTTGGTTGAAATTTTGAAAGAATCTCTCAGTAAAAAAAAATGCTGACATCACCAAATTCGGCGATTTTGATATTTCAAGAAAAAGCATGTATATTTACTGGTATAAAAGACTGTTTGTCTTTAAATTTCTTTAATATTAGTTTATAAGGCTTAAAAGTTGCTGCTCCATTTGTTATTTCCGTAACTGAGTGTGTGTGTGAGCAGAGTGTGGATGATTCTACCTGATTGTTTTTGGTATAATAAAGATGAACTGGACAGTCAGAATAAAAAGGTGTTACTCTCACAGGTAAGAAAAAGAAGTCCTACTGATTAATTAGGACCAATTAATTAATATTTATTAATTAAAAATTTAAGAAAATAGAAACATTTTTATCGCCTTTTTGTAAAAGATATATTTGTTTGAAGAGAGAGATTGAAAAAAGCAGTCTGGGGAGGAGAAGAGCAGCCTGGGGAAGAGAACAGTGAAGCTCATTAATAAAGATTTTTTGTGTGTTTTCAAAACAAACAAAATCCCCAAATCCAACCCAAAGCTTTTATTTAAAGACAGAATGAAAAAATAAGTTAATAGTTTGCTCAGAGAGATGAGAGTTTATATAGGTCAATACACGGGAGTGGAACAGTGAAATGGGTGTCTTTTGCTGTCAGAAGAGCGAGTCAGAAACATGCCTAGAAAAGTTTGTAACTTCTTTCCAGCTGGTTTAAAAGCATTTCAGTAAAACAGCAGAGAACACAGAGGCAAGTACAGAACAGCGGTGTCCTTCATGGCAGACGTGTTGGAAATGTCTGGGAGAATTGCACTGCTCGCTCACTGATCTTCTGAGAGAAAGAAGAAATCTCAGCTCAGGGCAAGCAAAACATACAAACAACCAGGCTCCAAAAAATGCATGGTACATGCAAAATGCACCGGAGGAACTGAAGTACATGCACACAAAAATCCTGCTTTGTCCTGCAGTGTTTTCCCCAGCTAATTTCTTAGGTCACTGTACATGACTAATTACTTGCATTTGTTTTTTTTTTTCTTTTACTAACTTAGTAAATGCGGTACCAATCGTAACATTTCTAAATTAAAAATCAAGGTAGTGGAAATGACAGACATGTTTTATCTTACATTTTGAGAATTATTTTGCTCTGCTGCTTAACTCCGCTTTGGCTGTGTTTTGGTTAAAATATTTTCCATGGGTGAAAATATCCAATATTATTCCAGAGACATGCTGTTCTTTTTGAAGCTTGCATTGAGCTGGGATGTCACAGCTGCAATACACACCATGGTCACGATGGACATTGCCACATGTGGCTGTGCAGAAGCTGTGGATGATGATGCTGGGAGGATGCTAACCAGGAAATTGTGTTCCTGCTCTGCCACGAGCTGTCTGTGTGACCTTGTCCGTGTCACTTACTGCAGTTATGGCATCATCTGATTGTTAAAACACATTTAGCAACCTGCCAGTCTGTGAAAGCAGGTGAACTGTGACCCAGAGCAGAACCCCTCCAGTTTCACTTCAACGTTCAAAACAGAGTTGTTCTTATTTCTCTTGCTTACATACAGTAACACAGTTCCACACTGCATTAGAAGTGTCTTGCTTTGTTTTTTTGTGTACAAGAATATGTGAAAAAAATTCAGTTTCTGTTGTCTTTGATGGGAGGGTATTTTCACCCACAAACCTGGAAGCGATGCCTGTTTCATTCAGGTTTCTGAATTAAAATAAAGATTTAGAGACCAGATTTGAAAGCTTGGCCTTAGAAAAAGTCACTTTCCAATAAACATAAAGGAATTCGGGGAAAAACAAAAACCACGCTCAGATTTCCAGGGATTGTAAAGTTCACATCTGGGGGTACTTGATGATGGTCAAACAGTATATTTTTCAAGAAATCCTGTTTAAAGATTATGCACAAGTGCATGTGGTATTTAGGATCATGTGAGTGTACACACCAGCATTTCTTTGCTAATGAGGGAGAAGACTTGAAGTGCATAATTTTAGAAGATCTCAGGAGCTGTAAGAATGCAAGAGCAATTCAAGTCTTCTAAACCTTGAAAGAGCTGAGTTTCTATGATATTAGATCAAACAAAAAAATCTATGTTAAGAACATTTTATGACAATGATTCACTCAAATAAACGTAAGATTTCTTTTACCAACCGATCTTTTTTTTTTTCTAAAATAGTATTTAATATCTGAAGTTATAAAAAATATTTGTAGTCCTGAAAATTATTTTTATTGTCTATTTTATGTACTATACATGCCTCTTTCAGGAATTATTAAAGAAGCATGACTCATACGGCACTCATTTACTCTTGGCTTGTGGCCATCCTCAATATATATTTTGCTTTTTTCAAGCCATTCACAGGTACATATGCATGAAAATATTGTTGTGTCAAGTCCCAAGCTCACAGTTAGCACAGCATACATTGTTCATCGAGATATTTACAGAGTTCTAGAGCACATAAAATTGTGCATTATTTTGTACCAAAGTTTAAACTTTAACATACGCTCAGTTGCATATATAGAAACAAGTTACAATAAAAATCTGAACAAAGACAACCAATAAACAGCCAAATTGCTATGTACAAACAAGGCAGGAAGCAATTAAACACTGCCTCACACATTTCACTTAAATTACTTTTTCTTGGAGGGGAAAAAACAAACAACCCCTCTTCCCCTCCCCCAAGTCCCCAATAACCCTATTAAGTCTTTGTTTTTATCAGCAAAATGACTGGAACTCTCATTGCCTTCAGAAGGGGATTCGTTTGCATAACACGGGAGAGAAATTTGGTCCCTATTATGAGGAGCAGTAGTGAATTATGCAGTGTGGGCTTCCCCCAGTACCACTGGTGCCACAGCAGCGTGGTGGGCTCACTCTCTGAGCCCAGCTCCAGTGCTCCCTGTGACCTCCAGGGGAATATTCTATGAGATAAAGCCCCTTTTGTCTTCCTTACACACATCATTTTTACGCCACCATAAAGTGTTGTTTTCGTGATGACTCCACTGGTCCAGGTCTCAGGTGACACGGAGCTGTGAGTCAGGGTGTGCTGCTCTGTACATGGTCTGTACCTGACCGAGCTTCAGTGGAACTGCTCTTCATTTCCACTGGTGCAAAAGAACCGGGGGTGAGGTCCAAGGACAACAGGACTGGGCCCAAATGGACCTTTACATAAAGTAAGCCACAAAAAGTCTGTGCGTTCAGCTTCAAATCTGCTTAATAAATTACTGCGGTTCACAGTAATAAAGTAGATTAGTGCCACACCAACTTCTCCAATGTCAGATCAGCTTCACGTAGCTTTTCCAAGAAAGACAATTAAAATAACAGTAAACATAAAAAGCCTGTTCCTTGTTTTTTGACAAGCTACAGAGGTGGTTTTCTGTAGCCTAGTGACAGCCAAGCTTAGTAACACATTCCCCTGTTATGGGATGACTGGTGTAAAGGCTGAATCTTGCCCAGGATGCTGTGGTGTGAAAAGACTGAGGAAGGCATTCCAGCCTGGTTCTTATTCACCCCAAAACCCAGACTGAGAACCAGCTGCTGGATCAGAGCTCACAGACGCTGGCACTGAGGAGAGGTGATCTCTGAGCTAGTGGGATCTCTTTGGCATCCAGCAATGATGGATGGGCTGCTCCAGAGCCTGATCAGATCAATTCGACTCCTCCTGGCTTTGCAGAGCTGTCTGAGCCAAAGGGAGTGCTCTGGGGGCTGCTCCAGGGAGGGTGGGTGACCTGCTGGCCAGTCCCTGTTGGCAGCTCCAGCGTGCCCGGGTGCCTCAGGGAATGCTCCCCTGCCTTTCTGCAAAGAGTATGTGGGGCCAACAGCTCCCCTTCTCACTTCTGGGCATGATTCAGCCTTATAAATTCTACTTCGTGCAATCAAAAGATAAATTATACTTACAAATAAAGCATTCTAGTTATTTTATGTTTTTCTGTAGTGCTAAAAATCAGAGACCCAACCTGATGAAATCTCCATTGTCTGAAAATCCAGGGCCTGTTTACTAAAAATACTTTTTGCTGATGGCAAAGTTCAGCACCTCAGAGAAATTCAGAGTAAGTTTCCAAGCTGTGTACCCTATTTTCAAATACACTATACCCTTGTTGTTTGTAAGGCTGTATTGAAATTTTACATAACAGTCGTGAGCCGTGCATTTAAACGCCTTAAAAGAGTTGACCAGCAACCTAATGCATTTCTTTATACCATAGAAAATTTAAAGACGCACTGTCTCTTTCCAAAACACATAAATTTTCAGGATAAAATATTCCATCTCCCCTCTCCCCCTTTAATGTCTCTATTTAAAAGCAGTGTTTTATAGATTTCTTTGTCTTAATAGGTAGAAAATCCAATTGTTAATTAGTCTCTAAAACAAAGTAAAAAATACAAGGATGGGAAATAAATGCTTGAGCCACAGGTGCCTTGAGACAAACTGTCCATGTGCAGACTGCCTTCCTGTGGATGCAAGGAATTTTGAGTGTAAACCTTGCAGTTTACCTGTATCTCACTTCCTACCAGCAGAAACAAGAAAGTTTGAGACCACTAAACAGGGAGATATGGTCCACATTTTGTTTTTGCTTTCTGTGGAGTCATAATATTAAAGAACTATATTCTTTTCTAGCCAGTCCCAGTCATGGCTAGAAATAGGAGGGACTGGGTTCCGCCCAGGAGAAAATATGCTCCCTGGAAAATGCAGGACAAAAGTTCTGGTGCAAGATGGATGAGTAAGAGAGACCCAGAAGTTGCAAAGCCCAAGTACCCTTTAGAGAGGAGAGCTTCAGCTGATCCAAAGTGGGCCCAGGCTCCTTTGTATGAACTGTCTGCTGGCCACTGAAACTGGTGTGGTGCAGGCTCTGAGCCATGGCACTGCCCATCTCTGTGCAAGAATCCTTGGAGGGGCACTGAAGCTCAGCCTGGAGAAAGGGTTCCCAGTAATTAAAGGTCTGGATTCGTAATTTTAATTTGATTCTGGACTGTGAGCCTTTACTCAGCTCTACTCAGAAGAGTCACTGGTGGAGTCACTCTGCGGAGTGGGGCTAGCAGTGCTGTGCTGTGCATTTTCCAGGATTGTTTTCAATTGCTGAAGTTGCTTGTGAAATGTGTGTGTGACGTTCCTAAGAGACCTGCAGAATAACTGTGATTGTATTATGGCAGTACTTGAAAGGCGCTACTTTCTACTATTTATTTATCTCTGGGTGTTCACTCCTGTTCTTTTGAGGAGACTCAAAATAGGTAGGGATATCAATTTTGAAGAAGGAACATGTATTTTTACCAAAAGATAAGTCAGTGCTTTATAACCAGAAGTATTTAAACCCATAACTATTAATTAGTACTTTGACTATTAAAGTTTGTGGAACCTCAATGTAGAGGCGATAGCTCAAGGGAGCACATCCCATTGGCTATCACCTAAGCACTACTTCCATAGCAAGGTTAAAATCAAGGCAGAGTAGATTTTGGCTGGTATTTGCACTTCCAGAGTCAAATTTCATCTCAGCACAGAAGATTACGATGAAGTCAAGCCCTTCCTATGAGTAAAGAATCTAGTCCTTCATTAGCTACATGACTGCTTCTGGAAAAGTCCAGCAGCAGGAGCAGATAAGAGATTTTTACAGCCTTATCTTACCAGCAGCGTGTGCCTCTCTGCTGGAGATTTTGCTACTTCTTGCCCTCCTTGTTCCTGATAAGCCAAAGCAAAGGGAGGTGGATTTCATTTAGTTTTATCTCATCACTTCCTGCAGAAACATGTGGCCTCAGTGTACGGTTATTTTATTCTTTAATAGTTTTATGGCAGTTTTCCTTAGAGGCAAAACAGATTAGGGGAGCCCGGGCGAGGTGCTGGACACTGGAAAACTGTGTCAATTATTTTGGTTCTGCACAGGAGCATTACATTGCTCGTCTCTCCCTGGTGAAAAGCCTTCTGCTAATAAACAGAATCTAAAATAACCAGCTGTGAGTGCCCTCAGTGACAGTCAGACATCTCTGCTTGGCTCTGTGGTGAGTCAGGCTTTCCCCATCCCCAGTTCCATACAATGTGTGCCCCTCTAGCTGCAAATGGGCACTCGCGCTGCTGCTCCCCCTGCATCTTCTCACCCGCAGGAATTTTTGGTGTGGGTCTCATCCAAAGCCTGTGGGAGTGAATGGAAATCTTTCCATCCTCACTTTGGATCAGGTAATGAATGAGTATTTTTGGTGCAAAAAGTTAAACTTCCCGCTCCCAAAAAGAGAAGTTACAAATGTAAATCCCTTATAGAAAGTTTTTGCCCCTCCTATCACTGCAAAGACGCTTCGTGGCTTCCACATACTGACCGAGCATAAAATAGTGAATAACATTTATTTTTGAATTTATGGATTGAGTTCACAGGGATTTTAATAGCACTGGGGTTATGGAAGTGCTATTTTAATAAGGACCACAGATCATGGGCCCAAATCCTTACCTTTACCTCAAGGACTTGTAAACTCAACTATTTAACTCAAATCTCTTTATTGGGGGCCTTAGAATGTATCCACCTGGAGGCTGGAAAACCGAAAGGTAGAAGGCTACACAAACACGGAGTGAGGGAATTTAACCAGCAGGAATGTGGCCTATAAAATTAAACTTCAAGAACTATTTAAGAAAATTAAAGCTTGTGCAACAGCTGGGGTTTCTCTACACATTAGTTCATTTCTTAGTGACTCCAGTGTTATGGTTCTTATTAATACAGATTTCATTTTTGAGATCATCTTCTATAGTGCTCCAAGGCTTATTGTGGCTGCAAAGGACAAAATCCCGACTCACTGTGATTTGCCTTTACACAACACAGCAAGATGCCAACCTTCTTATCATATTAGTATTTATTTGGGGCCCAAAGACAAAAATCTTAGATTCAAACTGCACCCCAAACTTCCCTAATCTGAATTGCCAGAATATCCCAGCTTCGGACATGGTGATCAAATACCCCTGGAGTTCATGGTGAATATTCAGGAACAAAAATAGGGGTCTTTCTTTCCAGTGGGTGTCTGAGAGTGATGCCAACACACAACAAAATGTGCTCTTGTGTGGTGGGGAGAAGAAAAGAAAAACCTTGCTTCAGTCTCACAGAGACCCTGCGTATTATTCCTCTAGAACCTGGCCTCATTCTGCCTGCTCTTTACCTCAAAGGTTCGTTTCCTAAGCTTTTAAAATAATTTTCTACTTAAAGAATTTGAAATCTAAGCTCCTGAAAAAAACAATTGTGATAATTATGTCAGGCTCTGACAGCATTCAGAGATGGCGACTGCATTTTCTAGGTACTGGAAGAATTTTCATTTCTTTAAGTGGCTAGAAACTCTGGGTTATCTGTGTTACTAGACCAGTTAGCATTTCAGCTATATCAAACCTGAATCCATTCAAGAAAAGCTGAAAAGTAGAAAAAATTGCAGGAGATGGTGGAACACAGGTTAATAGAAGTTTAGGACACAGTCCTAACAGAAGGACACCAAGGATGTTACAGCTTCTGCTAACTTGCAGGCAGAACCACTCATGCTTAAAATTTTGCATACTCAGAGAAACATGGAAATGAAGAGACCTGCACAAACTGATTACTCAACTGCAGATTGTTGTGTGGTGACTGTTGTGACTGTACCTGCAAACCTTCAGATGCCAGCAATAATACATTTTCACATCATGACAGATGATACCTCTGTGAGAGCAGAAATCTGGTGATGAAGTCCAAAGAGTAGGATTCTTTAGAGTGGCGTGAGTTGCCATTTCAGGAGCTGGATTTTTACCAGTGGTTTTGCAAGTGTGGCCCTTAGGATCACAATGCTCATATCCCATGTGGAGTGATGGGAAGCAGTGGAGGATTCTGGGGTTAAAGGGTGCTGCTGAAAACTTCTGGGACAGCAGAACCTAACTGCTCATCTGGACCCGTGATCTGTTGCATAGCACTGTGCACATCTGTGTGTTCTACAGACTCTGTGCTCATTGCCCAGGACTTGCCCTCTCCATCCAGAAATGTCGTTTCATAAGGCTCCACATGTGTCCTATGGACATCCTGCCTTGGTTCCTCATACTTGCCTTTCCCATCCTCTGGAAGGCTGGATGCATGAGGTACGAAAGTGCTCTGAGACCCCTCGATGGGAGTCTTCACCTGCTCGCTGGAGGTAGGTTCTTGAGACAAATCTGGAGATCTCAGGAGATACTGGGTGTAGACACCTTCTGACAGAGAGCCCGACTGAGTCTCGCTGTGCACGCGCAGCCAGCGGTGCTGCCGGCTGAAGTAGTTGTAATGTTGGTGTTTGCCCAGCTTTTTTTTCCCTAAAAAGCCCAGTGGCTGCTTGGAACTGGAGGACTTGTCCGTGCTTTTTGGCGTAAGCCCTGACATTGTCAGACTGCTCATCTGCTCTGTGCAACATTCAGCACTGGTGTCCAAGGCACCGCACTCTGTCAGGCCTTCTCTCAGTGCCAGGCAGGGCTTCACGTCGTGGGCTTGGAGCACGTTGGGTGCACTGCCACCCAGGCCACTGCTAGCCTGCTGGGAGATGTCCTGGGATGAGGAGTAAATCAGGTCTAACTCCCTCGGGCTCAGTGCGTCGCTGGAGTCGTAGTCGCTGTCGGTTGGGAGGAACACCTCGGAGCAGCCTTCTTCATCCGAGCAGGGCTGGGAGTCTGCAAGGAGAACTGGTTAACACTAACTAAAGACAAGTTCAGCAGAGAAATGGCTTAACTGTCATTTATGTGGTTTTTGTCTTAATTTTTTCATCTACTGTGCTGGAAATGTATGTGCGTTTCCTCTGTGGAGTTGTCCTGGGCCGAGGTGACGGCAAAGGCAGTCAGGGAGGATTTATCAGGGAGGAGTTACAGAGGTGCTAGACAGGTGGTGGCAGAATTAGGAAAACCAGAAAGAATTAATTTATTACGTTAAGGACAGGAAAAAAAATTGAATTTGAATTGGGAATAAGTTCTGAGAAGATCTGTTTTCTTGTATCTTGCTTTCACTAAATTTCATAGACATGGAGATTTGTGAGAGAGAAAATCTCTGATTCAGTTTCTGTTTTTATTAAAGATGTCGGTTGACTTACTCTAGATTTTTATCTCTGTAACAGTGAGCAGGGTGCGATTATAAGTGTGGTACGAGGCTCAAGGCAGAACATGGAGGCTGATAAATAAAAACTGCTATTTTGGCCATCAGGTGCATTATGTGTGTTCAAATCCAAAACAGACACATATAATTCACATGCCAATTTTTGGACCAAATCCCACACTGGCACTGAAATCACTGCTGTCTTTTGGCTTCAGCAGGATCAATAAGATAATAAATAGTGGCATGTGTGATGGAATAGATTGATGCTCCATTGCCCTGGATAGCTTATCTTAGATTCCAGGAATTAAACATAGATTTTATACAGTGCTGACTGTTCACTTGGAGCTCGTGTAAATTGCCACAGAGTCCAGCACCAATGAATCCAGGGTGTGCAGGACAAGATAATGCTGCAGTTTGCACTGTGCCAGAGCTAAGGTTTTTCTGCATTCATGGTCTGTAATACAGGGGAAAAACAGCTCAGGGAGGGGTGCTGAGAAAGAACACCACTGTATAATGGAGTGGAGCAAGGCACCAGACTCTTCAGGTTTATTTTCTTTTAACCTCATGAAATCTAATCAGAATAGATTTATTAATTTTCCTTAACTGTATAAACCTGCCAATTTGAAAAAAACCCAAATTACTATTACTATAATGGTCATGGCAGTTGTTTAATGCAGCATCTGTTGCTTTTGTTTCTACTGTTTCATTTACTTGTTGCTTAAAGACAGTTCAGCAGAATGATGGTTTATTTTTTCCTCCAAAGTCCTTATTCTATTAGCAAAATGGGTGTTGCTGTTTCATTTGCTTCATCTTTATTTGCTGTGATCCATTTCTTTCATCAATTTAATTTTCTGGCTATGCAGAGAAGCAGTAATGATCAGTGAGGTGGGTACTTAACTTGTGTCATTTGTGTAATTCAAAATGCTTGTCTAGAACACTGAGAACCCTGAGAGGTATGTGAAAACAGCTGCTAAACTGGACTATTGGCACTGAAATTTGCTCTGTCAAAACAAAGCAAGAGGGACATAAGAAATAATTGCTGCAAAGCAGAGGAACACTCAAAGCCTGGAAAGAAAATGGCTGTAATACCAGAGAAACAGAAGGTGGCAAATGGAAACTGGAAAAATCTGAGTTAGATTCTGTGAAATTAATGAAAACTGTGGGGAGGAATAATAGATACATGATTGATGAGAATGGGTCAGTGGCTTTTGCTTAGCAACTCATGTCTCATCAGTCCAATAAAACTCTGAACATGTGCACAATTAATACACAGCCATTGTCAGAGCTCTGAAGAGCTTTTGATAATGGTCTTTAGCACAGGCTCTGCAGCTGTAATTTGGATGAAGAGAAAGCTTCCTCCATGTAAAATATCAGATTGTTGGTGTAGGCAACAAATGAAGCCATCAGCTTTCACCATGGATGGATTTTACTGGAATTCTGGACATCGTGGAGAAGCCAGTGATAGCATTTGTCCCTGCCAACCTGTTCATTAAGTGATCTGAAACAGCAAGGTGACAAAGTTGGCTGATGATGAGCGGTTATTTTGAGTAGCTGAAAGTAAAAAATGATACTGAAGATTGTAGAAGGATCTCAGGATACTGAGTGGCAAATGATTGGTAAAATGATTGTTAAAGTACCTTGGCAGCTATGGGAAAAAATTTACTCCTTTTATAAAAAGGCATACAAGAGCTGTTATAATTAAAAGCGAGTTCAAAGAGTGTGCTTGGTGAACAAAGAAAAGTTCTCTTACCACTCACAGCTTTTCTCCTCTGGATTCTAGGCTCAGGGGAAGGGGGAGGTGAAGGAAGACAATCTAGTTGTGAAGAGGTGGAGCTCATTTTCTTTTGAGAGTGTTCTTCTGAAAGATCCACAAGTTTCTTTATGGGCAGGCCTGCTGCTGGCTGCTTGTATCTTGCATACTGCAGTGCTTCTGTGATCCATCTCATGTCCCTCCAGATCTCATCAATTTGCTGTGGAGGAAAAAACAGTGACAAAATGCAGTTAAGTCTGAGTGTTAATTCTACCTCAGTGTGTACTTTTATCAAGTGCCCAAGTAAGTCTGTAGTCCCTGCCAAGAGAGAGCAGCAGGATCCCCCAAAAGAACATTCAGATTGAGGTGGTCTGAACTGATTTTGGTTAAGAGGTACCTCAATTAAGAATGTGTAGTTAGGAGGGGTGAATCCAGACCTAAAATCTGACATGGAAAGAACATGAAAATTGTATTATGATGGAGCAAAAATTTGATCAGTTTGTAGCGCGCCTGGAAGTTGGTTTGATTCTGTACTGGAATAAAAGTGAGACTTCTGGAGCATCTCTGCAAACCCAGGTCAAAGCAATTGCTCAGGTCAGACCTGGTTTTTAACAAAGAACATGCACGCGTGTTGATACAGAAGTGGAGGGCAGAAGCACAGCTCTGAGTCAAACTGCAGTTTCTCCCTAACCATTTTAGCCTGCCTACATTTTAAAACTATAAATCTACACAAAAGCAGTTCTAACACGTGCCTGTTGATGGCAATAAGAGACAAGTGCCTAAATCAATAGCAGGATGTAGCTTTAAGTATCTCTGCAGAGAGGAAAGATGCTGTTTAATGTGGGTCTGAACAGTCTTTTGATAATGGAACACTTCCAACATCTTTTAACATCATCTTCAAGCCATTCAAGACCTTTGATGGCTGAGCAAATGTTGCAACCATCAAATGACAGTAGCTGTGAGTAAATACCCTCCTGCTGCAGTGTCCTTTCTAGAACTTCCCTCGTACTTTTCCTACAGAAGGTTCTGAATTTCAAGTGAGCCTTCCTATTAATATTGCAGTGTTTGAGGGAAGCTGCTTTGCAGTGACACGAGCCACATTCTGCAAGGATGCAGTGAGAGTTCTGGGTCAGTAATGGAGAGGCAGAAGTGAAGGGTACTCTGTGCAGTGACAATTGTCAAATAGGGGAGTGACAGAGGGATCAGAGAGTGACAGAGGGATCAGAGAGCCTGCAGACTGATATTCGAAGGTGACTTCTCTTAGCTGGAGATACTTCACAAAAAGCATATTCAAAGTGTGAAATTTACTCCCAAGGGATGCTGTAGATGCCAGATCTGCTGGGGTAGCTCCCGATGAGCCGTGTTGGAGACAGGATAGCTGGATAGATGGATCTTGGTTTTGACCTAGTATGGCCCTTTTTATGTAAAGGTGAAATCCTGACTCCAGTGATGTCAGTGCAAGCCTTGCCACTGAGTTAATTTGAGCTAAGAATATACATCAGTAAGAATAGCAAATGGTTCAGAGATTAATTCATAATCCTGCATAATTTCAAGACTTCATGGAGTGTAGCTCCATGAAGAGAATTCCAGTTAGCAAACATCTCACCTATTTGATTTTAGAGATTTTATACATCCTTTCTGTGATCCTCCCTCAACCTCAAACAAGAACCATCCTGCATGCAGTTTATTAAAATGCAAATCCTGTTGGTTTTCCCCCTGCTACTGTTCTGCAGGACATTGTAATGAACTGTGGTTCTTTTACAATTTAGGAATATTTGAAGCCTTACATGATCTAAATTACAGTTTAACTTCAGTTTTAGTTTCAGTGTCTATAGATTTCTTTCCTTTCTCTGTAACATTCTGGTAAAGACTCCAAGTACCTTATCTTCTGGTTGGGTTTTTTTTCTTTTCTTTTCTTTTCTTTTTTTCTTTTTTTTTTTTTTTTTAATAATTTTTACTTTTCAGTTGCCCTCTGACTCCTTTTCAGAACTGCATTTATATAGACTTCCTTGCTCTTTACAATGTTTGGTTTGTGTAGTGACTTCAACACTGTCTTAGATCTGGGATCACACAAATGCTCTTGCGGTTTCGTGGTCACCACTGAAGATTGCGGTATGCGGTGGGCTGAGATATTTTTGCCAATAGGTGGAATACAGCTGTTTTTCATTTGAGAGGAAACCTGACGAGCCTAATACACTGTCACAATAATTCAGCACAAAACACTGAAGTTTAAAATGTTCTCCCGTATTTTCCCAGCGTAGATGTGTGACTCAAACACTTTGGAGAAGAGGAACACAGAACTGTCTATACAGTGCTTGGATATTAATGTATAAATGCTTGGGTTTGATGGGAAGGATGAAATTTTCCCAAATTCTCCTGCACACTGCAAGAAAGCTAGATTTTCTGAGTGTGAGAATGGGAGGGGATTGAGAGTGAAAGTACAATGGCTCTTCCCTCTGTGCCCTGCTGCAGGCTGCCAGTAGCTCCAAGTGGACAGGGTAAAGGGGGTCTGAATGCAGAACAAAGAGAAATAGAAATATTATCCTCTTGTTCAGATGTATGGAGGGCCAAACATCTTGTCAATGGGACAAATGGTTGTCTTGGCCCCTATTCCAACAGAAGATCGCTTGAATATTAAGAATCTAGAGCTGTAAAGTTATTTGCACCTCTCTCGTAGAAAGACAGCTCAACCATGCCCATAGATACACTCTGCAAAACTCATGAGTTTTATCTGTAAGTAACCAATTACCAAGATGGTTTGCAAAAGGACAGGCTTTGCTATGCTGCACAATGGGGTGTAGTTCAGAGAGCCCTGAGTTGAGTAGGTAAAGTCTTGCTTTAGGAACAGTGCAGGAAAATCAGGATGAAAGACAGAGAAAAAGTGAATTAGACAAGTATGGTAACACTGGTGATCCTCCTGCACTGAGGGACTGAAACAGTGCCACTGCATGGTGCTGGCCAGGCTCACAGCTGCTTTTGGGGCCAGCTTGACCTATGAAATGCAGAGCTGTGTTCCTGAGTGCGATATTGTTGGTGGAGATTGTCTCCACCATCTAGTCTGAATTTTCATTTTAATTTTTTTAACTGCCACATTATCGCGGTGAAAAACGTCCCCAGTTCGTACAGACAAAGAAAAACTCTTACACAAATGAATGCCCAGACATGGTGCTAGCTTACCTCACGTTAGATGGGAGGGAGTTTTACAAGCAGACTGACACATTTCTTTATAACAGTCTAGTATAACTGTCATTTGATTTTACCCATAAAAATCCTTCTATAAAAGCAACAACTAAGGAAAGCATGTTCTGGGTTTGAATTTCATAAAAACAGAATTGCACTTTTGATACAACTGCTCTTTTTATGATGTCTGTGAATAATTCTCCATTTAGATTTCAAATTACAGCCCCGTGCAATTTTTAAGAAAGCCACCTTAAAATCTCCTTGGAATAGTCAGAAACAGACTATTACCTGTATGTAGTTTATAACTTGCTGGTGTCTTTGTTTGGCTGCAGCGACTTCACTGTCTGAAATTGCTTCCCTCAGGGATTGCTGGGTTTTCAGAGAGTCCAGCTCTATGACAGCAGAAAGGCGGCAATACAGGCTTATAAATTTTTCCTTGTAACAGCAAAAATGAACTGTGAAAAGACCAAGTGCGAAGGAAAATTGTTACATGCTGGTTATGAAATATGAAATCCTTAGCTTTCAGAACACAAACTTTATTAAATATAGTAACTAACTCTGGATGGGTGTCTTTAAGCTAGAAATAAAAAATACAGGCTTCGGTTCTCCTCTCATTTACACTGGATTTACTCTGTAACTTCGCTGATTTCAAAAGAGCAATTTCTAATTATATCTAAGTGAAGGGATAATCAGGTCCTTAGTATGCAGCTCCAGAGGCTATCTCGCCCTTGATAGTTTTAATCAGAAAGGCTGTTTCTGAGGCTTTCATAGCTCATAATTTCTTTTATCAAGAAAGTAGTGACATGACTGGAAAATTAAACTCATACTTTATTATTTTTTTAATTGAGTGTTTCAGAAAGAAAGGATCATTTTGAAGGCCGATAACTTTCTCTTGGGCTAAGCTGTCTTAAATCAGGAACTTCAATGTAAATGACTCAGCAGGAAAAGCATTGGAGTGATATCACAGTTTGGGGGAAACAATTAAAACTCTTTTAGGTGTTACCACACATCATCCTGGGAACTCTTGGGCAGAAGGGTAACACAGAAAGTTCAGATATGACCTCTTGCTTTGTGCAATTTGACTTTGGAGCAGCACAGAACTATCCAGGCTGTGCCAGGGGTAACAGAGACAGAACAGCTACAGTGCCACGGAGCTTTGCAAATGTTAATTTACCTGGTGTGTTAGAGCTACATTATTCCAGAACCTGCCACTGCTCAGGCAAAACGGAGCAGCTACCTCTCCAAATGGCAGTGCAGACATACTGAAACTTGCTGAGAGAGAACAAGTTTTCAGAAATACTTCCCCATCCATCGGTGCTGCAGTAAATGCAGACATACAGCATGATCTTGCTGGAGCAGAGAGTGCCAGTCAGATTTACTGCTCTTCTGGACTGGGGCACGGCATTTTTCAGGGTGTTCCAAGTATAAAATACGTATATTCTTCTCATCACAAATATTAAAAAAAGAAATGGGAACAGTCCCATGTCCACTTATCCCTTAAAAACAACATGATTGAGAAGAATTTGTTGAACTAAGAGATCCAATCACAGAAACATTGTTAGTATTAACAATAAAGGCCTAATCTGAACACAGAAATCTCACAAAAAAGAGTGAAAGAATGAATTCTACCTTCTGGTTTCAGCAATGCCTAGATATTGCAGGGATCCAGTGTGAATAGTGTGTGGTCTTACAGTACATATGCCATATGTGGTGGACTCTTGAGTGAATTACAGCCGCGGTTTCGGCTCCAGTGCTGAAGTTTTGAGCCTTTGTGGTTTTAAGTCAGACCCTTTAATGTTACTTTAACAAATGTTACTTCAACATAGTCTTTTGTGGTTATGCAATTATATAGTTGGTAGCCACCAGCTAATGGGGAATGGAAGCTTCTAATATTTGGGATGTGAATCACAGTCACTTTATAGAACATCAGGGATACATATATAATAAGTCATATTGAAATGTCATCTGCCTTTGGCCAGAGGACTGCTTACTTAAAAAAAATACTCAGAAGTAAAATTCAGCTTTCCATACTGTTTTCTCCACCATGAACTGCTTTCCCACTGCAGCAGCATCACTGAATAGAGAGGGCTGCACCTGGAATGCCTCTCGGGAGATGGCTCTGTTGCATGTTTACCCGTGCCACACCATCCCGTGCAGGCTCTATTGATCTGTCACACCCGTGCAGGCTGTGTCCCTGACAGGAGAGGCACTCCTGCCCCTGGCCTGTGTCCCACCTAATGAGACTCAAATCGTCTGCACAACCTCTAGTGAGGAGATGAATTGCATCAGAGATTAATATGCTCCATGCATTGATTTGCATAGCGGGGCAGCAGGCCCCTCTCACCAGGAGGAATTACTTGCTCCATACTCAGAGGCCAATTGGTTGGCTTCAGGGTGGCACATCAGAAGATAAAAGTCTGGCTTTAGGGCACTGCAGCCACGGCCATGTGACCCAAAGCACTGAGCTAACTCTTCTCATTCAATTACATTAGCTTTCCTTTGAAGGGGTAACTTTTCCTTGGCAGACTACACCAGGTATTGTGCGGCTGTTCCACTCATGACTGTGTGGCAGCTCAGCTGGCATCTGTCCTCCCACAGCCCACAGAGACCCCCAGAGCTGTCACAGACACCACAGCGTGCTGTGGCTGATGCTGTATTTCTGCCTGATCCAAATGAAATTTGTGTTGCTGGGTGATGGTAGGTCACGGATGAGTTGTGACTGCAGAAACACAGGCAAGGCAAGACACTCCCTTAATATCTAATCTCCTACATAAGTGATTTGAACAGCACTTGGCACTGATGCACAGGAGATAGGAAGGTAATGGTGTCACATAAACACCTGAGAGGGACATCACTGGGGACACGGTTGCCACTAGAGACCCTTCCTGCAGTGGCTCCTGGTGTACTGACTCGATCCGTTTTGGCTCATAGCCTTCTCTCTTCTCCAAGGCAGAGGAAAGAAAGATCCCCAGTTTTACATGCCAGAAGGAAACAGAGCAGACTGATGTGTAAGGCTCAGCAGCCCCCACACTTTAATATTCTTTTTAAAAAGAACTGTTAAGTCTTTATGAGCTGCTTTTATGTGGAACCTTTTCTTTTCTCTGTGGACCAGAGAAGAAAAAATGAGAAATAGAGGACCTTGAAGCTAAAGCATCTTATGCCTTCTGTGAAACAGCTGGAAAACTCCGTTTTGGGGAATTCTTACCCAGTCAGCAATGCAGTGGAAGAAAAGAGCTGAGTTTACTACAGCACAAGATGTGCTCTCCAAAGAAAGGGATTCAAGTCCAGTGCTTTGACATTTTTCACAACAGGCTTTTGCTGCACGGCAGCAATGGGACAGTCTCCTGCATTTTTTCAGGTATCAAAGGGAACACGATATCCCTCGCGTGGGAAAATCTATTCACAAATCTGTGAAGGAGTCAGACCTTGAGTAGGACCATCTGCAATCAGGATCTGCAAAAATCCCCGTTACAAAAGCAGCAATTATCCTTGTGACAACTCAGAGAGATGTTTTTTGCATCTCCTGTCACGCTCCAGCCCTGCTGTGTCATGTGTAATTTCTCTCGGTTCTGTGTTTTAAAGAACATCATCTTGCAGAGAAGCTCACAGACACATAGTGGATAGCTGTGGGCCTTGCTCTCTGCTTTGCATTTCAATAACGATGGCTACAGTATATGCTTTAACCGCCCTGCTGCCTCTGTAACTTGTACACCGTTATAGGCAGCGTTGTTGCCAAAGCCATCATGTGATTTATTGACTCTCCACTGGGACAAGGGGGAAAACAGATACAACTTTGTGATTTTATTATAAGGAGACTGGGTTAATATTTCTAGGTGAAGCAAGCTACTATACCGAGTTCAAACATCTGAAGAGGGAGGTTAAGAAATCCTGAGTGTGGGGTGTAAGGATTATTCTGTCCTGGGGCAGTGCAGACGTCGTCTGAGGCGGGGAGCAGGAGAAGAAAGGAGACATTGTGACCCAGTTCCAACACCTCCTGTGTGTACAGACGGAAGTGCTTAGCCTGTACAGGGACACGCGCGGGGGAAGGAATAGGAGAGAATTACAACATGGCACTTATATAAACAACACCCCAAATGATATAAAACATTAAAGAAAATTTGCACAACATCAAGCTCGGAATTTTTATAAAACGTAAATATTTGGGGCGGGGGGGGGTGGTGGTGGTGGCTAAATGTGGGTTCATGTCACTACATAAAATAAAGATTTAAAGCTGCAATGTTCCACATTAAAACAACACACACAGGCACAACCCCCCTGAAAACAACATTTATGTTTCTTATTAGGCAGAAAATGATCACATGCCATGTGCTTTTCAAGATTATGATTGCATAATTATGTGAAAACATGAAAATGGATTCAATTAAAAACCTTTAAGATTCAATTTAGGGTTGGTTAAGAGAAATATGCAGCTCTCCCTCAACACAGCACTGAAAAGGTCTAACAAGTGCTGCAGCAAGAGAAAATGGCCCAGGCAGGAGTGGCCTGAGGCTGCTCAGAGCTGCTGTGTGCAGCACTGCCTTCTGCCCTGGCTGTGCCCCAGTGCCACTGTCCCTGCTCCTGGTTACCACAGAAATAATAAAAATGCGTAAATAAATCTGTGGAATTAAAAAAATCAATTCATTAACATAAAGGTTTGGTCCTGAGCCATCAGAGCGTTTGCATCTGTGTTTAACTGCAAGGCCATGTTGATGTCTGTCTCTCAGGCACAACAGATGAGCTCAGGTGCTTGGCTGAGCTGCAGCCTCAGGAACATATTGCACAGTGATTTCAATATTTTAGTCCCTAACTCTAAAAGAAAAAAAACCAGTTGCACAAAAGCTATATAACCTCCAAGAAAATGCAGTAACATAGAGACCTGTACAGAGCCCTATTGAATTAGAGTGACTGACCACAGGGCAGCACACCATCTGTCTTAATTTTGGATTTACTTGAGTCTTACTTGGCTCTTCCCAGGCTAGAAGGTGCAGCACTGATGGATTCCTTTTTAAAAGCAAAGCCTAAACCTTTCAAAATCAAGAAATGTAGAACCAGATTAATTTATTTTAAGGCCACATCGTTCTAGCTGCACAAACAGACCTTGAAGTGAATATAAAGATGATTTACTTCTACTTTAAGACCTCTTTACCCTTGCAGACCAAAATAAAATGGAATTAATGTAAACAAGAAACAAACTTCTTAGCTTATTTTTTCATGGATCTCTCACATCATAGATTATTCTCCCTGACTTTATTTATTCACATATGCATTTCTTGTACCTAAATGTAAAGCCAGAAGCCAGACACCTCTCCTCACCCACAGCAATCTGGAGGTCTGGGACTGTGTGTTTTAGAAGGGGTACATTCATCTGTGTGCAAAAGAACAGCAAAATGCTGTGTCATTACCAGGCCTTTCCTACATCCTCACTTGAAGCCTCCCAAAAAAACAGTCACTTGCTGTGCTCGCCTGCAAAAATGCCTCTTTTTCTTTGTCAGCTTGGTAAAGGTGCTCAAAACAGCTACTTTCATGCAAAAGTGCTTACTTGCACCTGCCTGAAGTTGCACAAATAAGCTAAAAGATGCAAAAATAGCAGGCAGTTGAAATTTGTCTCCTAATCCTTGAATGGTCACACAGTCCAGGACAAGAACTGTTTTTGAACTGAAGATGTTCCCCCTTAGAATAATGGAATACAAAACTTCTCTGCTTTGCTTTTCTTGCAACCCTGACATTGAATCCCTACTTGTGAGTGATACAGTTTGTAGCTTCTCGTTGTGTTCTTAAGAATGGGGTTTTAAAAAGGTGATAAATCCCACAAAGGCAAATACCTGATGCAGAGGTAGATTGATCTGTTTGAGGAGAGCTTTCACTGCCGTCTGGAGCTCATACAAGAACAATTGAGTAGGGCAGTCTGAAGTATGATCCATACTTTCCACAGATTCTGAGCCAGAAAGTGTTTGGATCCATTCCCACTCATCTCTGTATGTTGAGTCAAGTTAAAATTAGAAATATAACAGCAGTTCAATGCACAAGCAGGAATTTGGTGTATGTGCATTTGGGATCTGTTGATCATTTAATCCTCATATACCAAAACATTCTAAACTTGTGCAATCTCGATTGAACTCTAACTTCGAAAAGTTTTCTTTTTCTAGCACGTGTACATCAGGCTGAACATTCCTCTGGAAGTCCAACTGCCTTTGAAATATTTCAGTAAGGCTTTTCACTTCAGGTTTTCTCCTTCACAGTCTTCATTCCCGACCTACCACGATATTTTAAAAAACATGCATTGGAAATTGCTACAATTAGCAGGAAGTTTGATCTCTGTGAAGGACTATCTTCTACTCACTGCAGCCAAAGGAATTCCTGCTTTCCTCCACATGTCTCTATTTGAGACCTGATAAACATGGGAATCAGAGTTCTGGATCCAGTCCCTAATTCCCCCTGCCCAGTATTCAGTCTTGAACAGCAGCCAGCATCAAACATTAAAAAAAAAGAATGTACAGGAAACCTCACTACAAGACAAGTAATAGTTGTGGTATAATCTGTTCCTAAATAAAGATCCGATCTTAAACTTCAAGAGTCAGGGATTGTTATAAACTCTGAAGCCTTAGGCTTTATATTCCTTCCAGCATTGTTGTTAGCATTCACTACTACATTCTGGATATCCTTGTTGTCTATGTAGATATCCAGTTCCTTTTTCCTCATGCAAAATTCTCAGCTGGTTGCTGAAATGATATGGGATTAAAAAGCTCCAGAAAAAGGTCAATAAAATGTGTTGCCCACTAGGCAAGGACCAGGCAGTACAAAGAGTGACCTTGCCAATGGGTAAGGGAAGCAGTGAACAAGGGGAGAATGGCTTTCCCAGAGCACAGCAGTTTGCTGGCTGCTTGCATTTATAAATATGGTTTTCAATTGCTGTGTGTTTGCTGTGGTTTAGGGTGACAAACCAAAGATATCACACAAGAGAATAAACAGAAAAATCCCCCACACCAACAGCCCACAGCCAGCGAACAGCCACGGAAAGGGTGGCACTGAATCCACTGAAGGCTGTGTCAGGGCTGCAGGCCATGATCTTCTGGACAGGTCATTACCCCTGTGCAGAGCTGGAATAACCATGGAATACCATCCCTAGAAACCAAAGGGCCCCTATCCACGTGTTCTGGATAGGCCTTCAGACTGCTGAGAAAACTCAGGTGCACCTGCTTAGCTCAGCACAGATCTCTGGGATGGTACACACCAGAGCCAAACCTCACTGCCACCTACAGTTTTGCAATGGCAGAATTGCCTTGGCATTAACATTTGATCAATTGTTTCAAACTTAAAACAACTGTTCTCTCTCTGTGTGTGTGTGTAACCATATCCATAGATTCACTTACTTGGAGATGTTGCTGTTGTCTCGGATTTTGACGTGGCACAGGACATTGGGCAGCTTCTGCAACACCAGCACTTTGATCTGATCCACAGAACTGCAGAGCTTAAGGTAACCCAGGTACAAGCCGGGAGGGAGGCGGTGCTGACTTCGTTTGTGATAGGAAAGTATGTCCTATTTTAAGGGAAACAATCCTACATAAAAACCTCATCTTTTTTTTTTCCACATAAGCAGAAGAGTTTGGGAGCAAAAAGCAACAAATATTATTACAGCTGTCAAATTCAAAAATTTAAATTCAAAAAGCATTTAAGCACGTGCTTAAGCATATGAATAATCTCTGGTGGTTTGGGTGCACTTGGACAGCTTCTCACTTCAAGTCATACCCAGGATCTCTAAGGTCTCCATGTCATGCAGGAATTGGCTCTGACAACCTGAGGTTTCAATCTTCTGCAACTGTGGTGTTTAAACTGGTTTAAATAACCCCCACCTCTGCCTCCTGTCTGATCATTTCAGCGGTGAGCTGGGTCAAGGAACTGATTCCTCTGAAAAACAACTGGTGAAAAGTAGCAGTTGTTTTTCAGCCAAGCAGTTCCCTGGTTCAGGTTTGGTTCGGGGCTACACAGAGGGAGCAGAGCAGCACTGGGGAAGAGCTGGGAGAGAGGGGCTGCAGGAGCCAGGACTGTCCCCAAGGAAATCCCAGCCTACATCTCTCCAAAACCTGCTCTGTATCACCCGCTGTCAACAGGAAGATCTCTGTCAGCATGGGGGCTGGTAGCTTGCAAAATTGAATTAGCGGCAGCATTTTCTGAACAAATATCTTTATCAACAAATAGAGCTTAGAAGAAATTAGTATTGATGGTGAATTTGCTGAGGCCAGGAGACGTTTTTAGGGCTATCTATAGCAGTCCTCTAGAACTACCTGAAAAATGATGTCTGCTGCCATCCATCCTGAGAAATGTGTGCTTCTGCTGTGGGTGAGGATTAAGACACCTGGCCCTATGCCTTTACTCTTGGAACCATCAAATTATCTGCCAGTGCTATGCTTGGCTCTGACCAGTGCAATTAGACCCTCATTTTCACAAGCACTTCATGAACAAAATACCCACTCAGTGATTAAACAAGTAATAGAAGAAAGGGTGGGCATTAGATAGGAATGTGTAAACCATTAGGGGAACATTTTTTCCACTAGGATCTCTGTGGAAATCTGATCAGGCCTGTATTTTGCTTTTCCTAATGTAAAACTTTTGCCCAGATTGACAATTTTCTGCACCTTTAACACACTGTAATACATTAAATCTAGCATAGATCAGGTAAGTTTTATTGTCTTTTGGAAATTTTTTAACATTCCTAAAACCTGGTAACATATATTTTGATTGCCTGTCACTTCCCGGTATGAAAAGCAGAGTCTCTGCCCAAGAAAGTGCCTCTAATTCAAAAATTACCCACAGCAGCCATCATCTCATGGACAGTGCTGAAGAAGGGACTAAGACAATGACTTGTCTCGTGTTTTGGGTAACTCTGCAACAGTTTTAGGGAGATTGGCTGCTGTTACCTACAGAAAACGTGTATTAATCTTAACATGAACTATCTCTGTTTAATGTGAGTTCAGAGATAATTCCTGAAGGGCTGAGCGGCTCTCAGTGATGGTAACTGAGCTGAGTGTGCCAAACAGCTTCTGAGATCAGTCCTTACCTTGGCATTTTTCTAATTGCAAGTCTAGGAGTAAGTGATGCAGAAATTAAAGGAGGGTTATGGTCAGTAAAGAATTCTTTAGTGGCTATACCAGGCTCCAAGGAACCCTGAACCCCACCAAACAAGTTTATTAAATAGAACAGTAAAGTTTAAAACCTAGATTTAGTTTTCAAGGTTGGATGGAAAAATCTTATGGAGTGTAGAAATTCTAAGTGTCTGTATAGGTGCTTAAGAACATCCCAGAGAATTTTAAAGCTTTTTTTTATATCCCTTGCTACAGAATTCCATAGCCTGGTTTCCCGAAATCGATAGAAACAACTATTCTCTGCTAGGACTTTGAAGTAATTTCTTTAGAGTCTCATGGATATTTTGCATATTAAGGATGTGATCCCAGACCCACTGGAAGTAATATAAGTCTTTGCTCTCAATGGGAGCCTTGCCATTAATTTTATTGGGCACTGGACTAAGGCCTAAAATTCTACAAGATGCTTCCAAAAATCAGGGATCTGGCACGGGCTTTACAAAAGCAAATAACTCACGGTAAGAGAAGCAAAGTACTACCTGGATTGTTATAAGCAAGATGTCTAATGCTGTTGGCTCCTCTGGAGTTGAAAGGGATTTCCTCTGGCTTTGTAATTTGGATACCTGCATCCATTTGCCATTAAAAAATGAGTACAGACTCTCCACTTCTCTTACAGTAACTATCAGCATATTGCCATGTCGATCCTTGATTGGCTCATAAAAAACTCTGCCTAAATTGTGAGTCCCCAGCAAATTCTAGAAAACAAATATAAAATGAAAGTTATTTGTCACATATCAGGAGAGCATTGATTGAAATGTAACTTGGTGCTCGTTGACATCAGTCCTGCTGACTTCACTAAAAATGAGACACACTGTGTTTCTCAAACCCTTGCCTTATAGTCATGTCATTTTAGTGGCAAAAGGACACGTTTTTCCTTAGGTTGTGTTTGTGGATTGAGTTGTGGATCCTCTGATGCATTTGGTCCAGTAGTGTTTAGTCCCATGTTTAATGGAGAACATCAGAAAGACTATTACGACCCAATGCCTTTGTAAAAGGCAAATTAATTCACTTATTTACTGCAAAGAAATTCGCTTATTTGGGCCAGACTTCCTAGTTCTGCCCAGTCATGTAAGGATGAAGGATGCAATTTTTGAAAGCACTCATTGTTGGTCTGCTGGTGATTCCTTTGATTTGAACTTACTCAAGAGCTGGGTGCTTATCTGAACCTTCCTAGAACCAAATGTCAGAGATCACATAAAATTCTTCCTCTTTCCCCAAACCATTCACAACAGACACTTTAAATGTTTTTTTGCTATGTCCATTAACTATAATCTCCATTCTCTGTTCCCCGTTTTAAAATCATTCAGACTGTTTTCAGCAACAGAAGCACGAGACCCTCATGTTTGTGCTGAATGTAAATAATTCTGGAGCTAAACTGGGGAGCGTGTTTGTGAAGAAGCACAGGATTTGAAGAGACACGGACCCTTTTACTTCAAATACCAAGAATGTGCTAGACAAAACAGGCAGAAACGAACAAAACTACCAGGGCAAAGCTCTCCAGGAAAATATGTGAGGATTAAAGAAAAGTAATTCTAAAAGACTCCACATAAAATACATATTTTGGTTAAAATCCCTTTCCTCACACAGTAAGGCATCTGCTTATAGGTGCAAACACACTCAATCCAGTGACCAGCCACTGAAGAGATTCCCAGATGTCTTAAAGAAAAATGCCTAACATTCAAAATATGCTTATTACTTTGTGATTTTTCAAGAGATCTACAGTAAGCTGGATAGAGAGCACGGTAGTTTAAAAGGAAAACTTGAATTCCCAATGAAGCACATTGTGTCTTTAGGGATATACATAAACTTAAGGTTGTACATAAACTTAATGACGTAAACTGATAGATTATCCTGAAATTAATTATCTGTACTTAGCAGGCAATGTTTACTTATCAACTTTAATATTATAAAAATGCTTATAAACGCTCAGTAGCCAGCACAGTGACTGGGTTTGGGTGGCATAACTTGTCTGTTTCAGCTTTGTACGTCCCCTTCCAGGGCAGACTGTTGGTGTCTATACGGAACCTCTCCTCTGCCTTTTTTAACTGTTCTGCCTTTTGGGGTTTGTCTCCTTCTCTGTCTGACTCTGGGTGTCTTGAGTGTACATTTTGTGCTAATCCCCGTGTCTCCAGCTGGGGCATATCCTGGCAGTAGTCCTTAGCCATCTAATTGTCATATTAATCACTGCAGCACGTGAATGTGCCCAGATGAAAACAAACAGTTCTTTACTGTCACTGTGTTGTGAATGGCATTCCAGCACAGGGAATGGGGGACCTACTAATATCAATATGGGACTGATTCACACCCTGAAAGAGTTCTGTGTCTGCTTAGCTCGTTACCCCATCACTTGTGCTTTGTTGGCTTTAGTTGTCTGGCGTAACAACAGCCAAAGTTGCAGTCCCCGTTGTCTCTGAACCTACTGATCCAGTCCCTGAGCAGCTGCGTTATCACTGATCCTTTCCATTCTGTCCTAAATTCTTGTGGAGTCAGTCTATTAACTGCCTCAATAAAAAGTATTCAGCCATATAAACTTTATTGAGATCCTTCCAGTGGTGGATCCCCTTGGGCCACACGCCGTTAGAGGTTGGCAGCTGGGTGACAATCCCTGTGTTCTTCGGGGACCAAGCAAACAGAACAGACATTTAGAGCAATAAATTTGGCAAAACTTCAGCAGAGCAATGCACCACATGGGCACATTGGCTGTGCCTCTGTGTTTCAAGCTCTGCACTTTGCATCTCTGGTAGCAAATAAACCCACGATGCGCTGGGAATGTTGGGGATCTCCCAGTGCAGGATCTGTCAAAGGGGGTCTGCACAGAGGGGATGGACCTGAGCTAACCAGAGGAATATGTGCTACCTGAGCTGAGCCACACCGGGGGAATATGCAGCAGATATAATTAAAACTTTCTCTAGTGACAGCTCAAAGGACTGACAAGCAGCTGCTGCTTAACACAGCTGGTCCTCCAATAAACGTGCAGCAGGCTGGCATTGATATATTTTGGGGTGCTTTGGGGAAATCAGTCCAGACAGGTGGTTGCCCAGGAAGGCTGCTCTCCTGCACAGCACGCTCTGCCAAAAGGTGTAAAACAAACCCCACATGCATATTGTAAAGAGTGGCCCCACGGCGTGTGGCTCTCCCAGCTGCTGCAGACCAGGTTCTGGTGCTGACACAGCCCGTGGGAGGATGTGTGGCCAGCACAGTGCCCAGCAAGGAGGGTCTTCAGGAATGCCATGAGTGTACCACGGATTTTCTGGGGAGCTTTGGCCACCTCGACAAAAGGTAGAAGAAAATGAGGCCTGGATATAGTTTTTCTGTAACGACAATGCACACAGCTTTTTGAAAATGTATTTTCCCACCAAAGTAACTATTTTAATGAAAGTGTCTGCCTGCCATCTAGAGATTTCATGTTGTTGCGAAACTCAGCTTCAAAGCTTTACAATAAAGGTAGAAATGTCCTGCTGGAGAAAGTGTAATTTCTGTTTGCATAACAAGTAGTGAATTGAGACACAGAAGGATTTAAGTGACCTGTTCAGTACCACTCAGGTTGCATCTGTAGCAGAGGCTGGAACAGAACAGAGTTTAAATGCTTCATTAATAGATTAATAATTAATAATAATTAGGCCTATAAGAGGCTTTTGAGCAGCAAATATTAGGATTATAACTCTTGAATTCCCAATCTGCAAACTCACAGGCTTCTCTGTGGTCATTATTTACTGCTTCATATCTGTTTGCTTCTTTATCCGTTTCTTTTGTTCTTTCTTTCTGTTGTTTCTTTCCTTTGCTATTCCTACTCTTTACTTTTAATGTAACTACTTCCTTCCTGGCAGGAGAGGCTCAGTGCCTCATTTCACTGGAGATGAGAATGCTGCTCCAAAGAACAGTTCAAGGGACAGCTGGCATCTCTGTCCCTTGGAGACCAGAAAGTCACTGAGCTAGCAGCCAGAAATATGCCATGGGACCTACCTGTAGCTGTGCTGCTGCTGAAAGCATCTTCTGCCTGGCCTGGAGTGCTGTGGATGAGGACATGGACACAGCCATGTTCTGCCTCAGCCACCTGATGTCATCCCACATGCAAGACAACTGCAAAAACAGATCCACTTCAACCAGTTCTTGTTCTCAGCATTTGCAAAAGCAGAAGTGATATTAAAATGCATTTTGGACTTGGAAAAATCAGTAGATATTGCACATTTTGTGTTTCTGCAGACGGCAATCAGCTGCCTGGATAAACATGACATAGATACTGACTCAGACACAGAAGGTGTTCTGTAAACATCACGAACCTGTTTCAATTGATTTTGGACTATTGTGCAAAAATGATTTACTGTTCTTTGTGGTGTATAAAAAAAGTAGTGTGCAGACAACTTGAGTGATGGCACAACCACAGTACCAAAGTTAAAAACCCTGGTTTTTTCTTTAGGCTCTTGCTCTAAATGTCCATAAAACCTTTATGTACCCACATAAAAATCCCTCGTGCAGGATCATACATTAAGAGTTAATTGTGTCACTGTCAGTGGCCCAGTCAGGATTTAATCCACATGAATGGTTTGTGAAAATTGCCTTTAACATGAGTGATAAAGCACTTCATCATGCAGCTTTTTAATGACATCATTTCATACATTCAGAGTGATGAGCTGAGGCCTGGGCATTGCTAGCAACAGATTTGCAGAAGCAATAGATGAAATTAGACTCCCATTACCTTTGTGAACCACAGGAAATCCTGCATAACTGAACTACTGTGAGAGTCATCGATTTCCACAATTGGGATTTGATCTTCATTGGTTACTAACAAATTGTCTTTGTAAAAAAGTATAACAGATAAGTAGAGTCCCCTAAAGAGAGAAGGAAACACTATCAAACACCTTTCATGTCTATTCACATCCATGTCAAATTTAGTCAAAGCATCATAGATGTTAAGTTCTGAGGAGACAAAGTGAATCATCTGGTGTAAACTTCTGTGTAATACAGGTCATGCAACTTCAGTCAGTGAGCTCTGAAAAATGTATGGGAAGTTCATCACTTAAGATGATGGGAGACTACACGAATTTAAGAGATTATGGATCTGTGCAAGCCACTGACATCAGTTTTAGTGAGAATTTTGCCAGAGTACAGAGTACACAATGGAGGCTTTATGCCCTTTAGAAATCAGAAATTTTACTAAAACTTATCATTAATGTGCTTAGTTCTGCCCTCCTTTACTTCAGAGCAAATCTGAAGTAACTCAATTGAAACCAGGTGGGTTATTATGGATTTACATTGGTATAATTGAGTGTAATTTGGCCAACATATCTGCAAACCTGTTTATAGAGATCATTCCTTTCAATATTTACCCTCGCAATTAGTTACATATGTTAAGTAGTTACTGCAGGGAATTTGAAGACTCTAGAGAGCTCTTCTGAAAGAATCAAACTCTTATCAAAATACAAAGAAGAAAAAGCAAACTGAACACTCCTGGCAACAAAAGAAGAAATAATCCAAAATAAGTCACTTCCTTTTGCTAAAACAAATTGTCAGGGCTGAGGGTTGGGTCACAGTGGGCTGCAAACCCAGCTCAGGATGTCAGAGAGTTCTACGTGTGTAGGTTGTTGCCAGTGGACTGTTCAAATGTTATCTGAGCTCTGTGCTTTATCTTATGAATGAATAAATGTTGTAGTTTCATTAATGAGCAGCAACAGAGGCAGTGCTTTTCAAACAGCTCAGCAGATGCACTTTGGGTTTGCACAGAATATTTCACTCTGTTACAGTTTGAATCCATTTCCAAAAGTAACATGGAAAAAATTCTATTGATTTCAGTAGGAGCTGGAGCTCCTACTTATTTTCCTGTCAGCTGCACCAGCCTTACACATCTGTGATTTTATCAGTTCATTCTGAGCAATTGCTGTCTCGTCAGTAGTGGCACATTCACACATATTGCTAAGGTGCTTTTCTCTAATACAGAACAACAACTGCTAAAATTCAGAACGTCTCAAACACAGAAGGAATGACAAACCGTTTCAGAGTCTTCACAAACTTGTTTGATGAATGGAAAAGGTGCTTCAGGCTTCTGGAAACTGATTGCTTGCGACCAGCATTTTGTAATTTAGAGCTTTCTGAAATGGCAAAAAGAAGGAAACCAAATCCAGCTCTTAAATTTCAGTTAGTGTCTCATAAAAAAACCCTTTGTTTCTTGAACCACAGCACTAAATTTCAGTCAGTGCCCATTACATTCCTTTTAAAAGACAACATTTAGAAAGATGCTCAAGTGCAAGCCTTTGATGGTGTTTTCATTGACTTAGTGATACACAGCAATGGACAATTTCCTTACTGGCTGCAAACTCAGACAAGATGAAGCTGTTCTGCTCCGAGGCAAGCTCGAACCAGCACTACACACTCTTAATGCTCAGAATGGATGGGAATTTTGCAAGTGGTCTCAAAAGCCCGAGAAGGGATTTGAATCATCAGCCAACATTTGAGGGTATTGTAATTTCTAAATTTCTTACCACATGTAGCTTAAGCTTCTAAGAAGTGAGTGATTGGTGCCCTGACTGTCACTGACATCCCAGCACCACCAGTGTAACCTAAGGAAAAGCTTTAAGGAGAGAAGACTGAGCCTCCTTTTTCTGTGTATCACATTAAATGCATCTGCTTTTGCTTGGATTTTTTTTCTCCATCACAACAACTTCCACTCATGTATTGCCTTAGAGCTTTCCCAGTTACCTTTGCTCCCTAGTAATCTGGAGTCCAAGGAAGAGGTGTTAAACTCTTTTGTTCACTTCATGTCAAAGCTGAGACCTGCTGTGTACCTTCCAGCATCTCTGGGCCAGCTCTCCAATAGAAGAATTTTATAAATTCAAACATTGTCCCAATGTTCTCAGAAAATATTGTTAAATTTTTATACATTGCATTCTTTTTTCACTTTGATGAATTTGACTTAATGTCTTTCCTTCTCTCACCCGTGGCCTTGTAAGCCAAGGAAATCTCTTCCCATGGGAATTGAAAGCCATGAGTTCTGTGTAAGAGCTGTGAACACCTGTGTGCCTGGGAGCAGGTTTGGAGGGGACACCAAGAGGTGGCAATCGGGGACATGCAGGACTTTATGATGTACTGGCAGTTGTTGTCCACATCTGGATTTGAAAGCAATGGGCACTTAACACTGTTTGGGTTTGGTTTTGTTTTTTGCAGTGTCTGACCTGTTTAACACTGTTGTAAGAGAAACAGCAGAAATACTTAATTTGAAAAATAGAGTTAATTCTTCAGATATTTGCTGTGATACAAAAAGAAGGACAAAATGAAAAATGTAACTGCGAAAGGGCATCTCAGTTTTCCAGGATCTGACTGTTTATTTGCATGAAGAATGGATCCCCATCCAGACTGAAGTGTGAAACAATTTGAGGGACACCCTTCTCCAGTGGGAAAACCCATGACTCATGAAGAGCCACTTGCTGAAAGCTGCTGATCATCTGCTTAGGTGTTCTCAGGGTATTTCCCACTTACCTCTGGTGTGGAATAGGAGGTGCCTGTCTGTGTCTCCCTAGTGAGCTCTAATTTTGAACACTTGAAGAACATCTAAATTTGCTGTTGTCAAAACCCCATCTGTGGAAGTGCTCGGCGTATTTTTAAATGCTGAATAAATTTGCACCACTATTGGCACATTGAAAGCCCCAGCAAGCAGACACATTGTTAGCAATAATTACTGCTCTGTGGAACAGGGAGTACAAAGAGAACAAGGTTCTGTTGGGGGTGAAATCATACAGTTCAGATGTATGAGACTTATTAGATCATCAAATCCATTGTCTTTCCAGTGCAAACTTGTTCTCCATGGCATATTCTCTAATGTACTCTTCAGCTTAAACAGACTCATCCAAATCCACGACTACTCCTTTGCTTTCTTTTCCTTCTAAAAAGATTCATTCGTGTTTCTATCCATGGCTCCTCAGATAACTGTTATTTTACTGTGAACCTTTTTCAGTGTATTGCAGTAATGTCAACCAAATGCTGCATGAAAACTCCTGACTTACTGCTTCCTTTTTCCAAGGTTAAGACCAATTTAGGAATACAAATTTCATTCTAATTATTTTCTTCTGTATTCCCTCCATCTATACAGAGGGAATGGAGGAGGAAATTACTGAAGGCAAAGCAACATAATTCTGTATAAAACACCCAGAGACTGCAGCATTAAAATAAGAGGGCACATTACAAGTGAAATGTATGTTATTGGTCTATTCAGTGGTTTGGGTTTAGTCCACAGCTTGGCAGAAGCCAACAGCAAAAGAAGTGATGTAAAACTAGATGGAGACTGTGAGCTCTCCTACATTGCTCTTTGCTTTTGTTTTTTACAGTATTGTGTGTCTAGAAGCCAGAAAACATAGAGCTGAGATCAGAGGATAATTTGGACATGCAGGAAATGGAACTTTGTCTGTTACTTAATTAACTAATAAATAACACAGAGTAACCTTCATGGAAAAGCACCACGAGCAACACAGTAAGTTTATATTAACAAATGATACAGCAACTGAGCTGTGAGCTCTTTTAATAGAAGCCTGGGACTGAACACATAGCAGCCAAGATAGGAGAAGTTCCAGTGATGAGATTTAGATTAGAAGCATTCAAACCTGGACTGAAAGAGGCAATTAAATAGAAAGGTGTATTTATGACATTGTCAGCCTTTCTCTTCGAAGGTAGAGGGTGTAGAAATATTTCTTTGCAGTTTTTTTCACGTAAATACAAACCCTACTTAAAAGCAACCTCTTGGAAGAACAAGAACCAAGTTGCCCCCTCAAGCTCATGTGCATCTGGGGTCTCTTCTTAAATTCCCAACCTGAACTTCTCAGTCCATAGCTTGGTTCTCAAGTCTGCTTTTGTATATTCTCACAAAGAATTACAATCTAAACGTCTTAAATGCCCTGTGGGATCAGTGATCCCTCTCTTTGCTAAATGCAATTAAAACTATGTGCTCTGCTTGTGAATCAAATTAAAATGAGAACATTTTTATTTCACCTCTGACTTGTCTAGTAAAATACATTTCAACTGAATTTCAGAAGGAAAATATCTGGTAAGAATTCTGCTGAAGAGTTGGGTTCATTTCTTAATGACGTGTCACACAATTACTTAATCCACTCTGAATTGTTTAGAAAGAAAGATCTACAAGGAAAAAAAATACTTAAAAAATACATTTGAAGTATTGCCAGGATATGCAATTGTAGTAACTCAGTTATGATAGTCTGTAGCATGGTATTATGAAGACAAATGGATGACTGTTATTTGTAATCATCAGGGTTTTCCAGAAGATTAAACATATGAAAGCAAAGCTTCCTAAGTAATTCCCGAGGAGATTTCATCATATCACAGAGCAGGTTCAAAAGCAACAGCTGATCTAATTCCAAAAGCTCTTTAACTCACTGTACATTCCAGTGTATTCTTCCTGGTATTTTTGTAAGCTTTTTTTCTCCAGCCCCTGCAATGCAAAGCACAGGGCAAAAGGCAGAGCCTGAATGAACAGACTTGGGCCAAGGATCTGCCTGGAATGTGGGCAATGTCCCCTCCCAGATCCTGCAGGAGTGCACGGCCTTGCTCCTCCAGCTCCTCTGGGCTCTGAGGCTTTTGCCTGCTTTGTTCAGGTAATCTCAGACCTTTTAGATTGATTACCCTCGGGTTTTTTCCACCTTCCTCTCACTCGTCCTGCAGTCTCCTCGAGCCAGCCTGAGCAGCACGAGCGGGACATCCCACACTGTGGAATCAGGAAACATCCCACACAGGAGTCACTGTGGAAACAGCCAAGGTGCCTGGACACCAGGTTTGATCCCAGCTCTGTTCTCACCAAGCCCTAATTCATGCAGAGCCTGATTTTGCTTTCACAGCTCATCAGTGGTCATAGGCAGATTCAAGGATCTTCCTCAATCAATGCCCAGCTGTTTACTGACAGCTCTACAACAAACGGGGCAAACAGAGATCACGAGATTGGCGTTAACTGGAGCGTGGCAGAGGGAATCATGGCAAAGAACAGAAAAGTGCCTGGGCAGGTCCTGAGTCTGTGTGTGACAGCAGGGCCATGCTGACTTCCATCCTGTCAGTCAATCATGCTAATTTACATTAATTAAGAAGAGAGATCAAGCCTCTGTATTACATGAAGTGAAAGGTGTTATTTGGGGTTTTCAGATGCAGCAGCTTATCTCAGATCCTTGATCAAACTCCTCAGATTCCACTGAGGTTGATGAATATCAGAATAAAATTTCTGAGTCGAAGTGATGTCATAATTCTTACTTTTCCTGCAAACTTTGTTTTGATTCCTTACCAAATTAGTGAAATAAAAGGGATTGACATCATCATATATTTAAAGCAAGTTCCAAAGGTTCCCCTGTGATGATGCCATCCTGATTTATCCAAAATATACTACTGTGTAATGCTAGCATTACAAGCAATTATGAGATTTTTATTTGGTTGGAGGCAAGGGTGTTGCTCGAGCTGACTCCACAGTGTGGTACTGCCCCATGTGAGGTCCCACAGCCTTTCAGGCACAGCAGAAAATGCTCTGAGCTAAACACATTTTCTGTAATGTTGTTATTTATTATTCAAGGAAAAGGTGTTAGGAAATCAACAATGGAGTTGTCTGTGCTCAGTTTTGAGACTGGGGTTAACTTCAGGAGCAGTGGAATTTTATAAGAACCAGGCACTGGTGTCAGATTCTCAAAAGGAGGGATTTTCTGCGTGATGTTTATAACTGCTTCTGTTCTGGGCTGCTATGTCAGTAAAACAATTTATACTGAGAATCACTTGCTGCCTGTTGACTGGGAAGGTGGCCTGAAAGACCTGAGATAGGCGCTGCCTCCAGAAAGGAAAAACTGCATCATGAAAAAAGCCTTCTTTAATAGCACAGAAAGCCATGTAAAGAGATAGAATACATCATCTGTATTTTCAGTACCAAGACCACCTGCAAGTGATAATACTTGCATGAATTTTAATTAGAGAAACAACATTTTCTTGCAGTATCTCCTTTCCCTTTCCAAGCACCACAGACGAGTAGTTTAAGTTGCTATGGTTACAATGGGTTGTGGCAGACTGTGGATCATTGAGATGGTGACAAATTTGCACGTAAAGAACAAAGGCTGCATCTTTTCATTTCAGCCGGATGATTTTAGCTCTTAAGTATTTCTATGATTTTAAATCAATTGATGCAACTTGACATAGCAGTCATGCTAGGTGAAGAAAAATTAAAACTTCACGATAGTTTAACTTTTCAGTTTAAAATAAGTCCCTTTGCAATGAAGCACTATTCCAGTTAGAAGTTTATTTTAAGAAAATAAATAGTACTTTTCAACAACCCGTATAGAACAGGAGTTTTTATATATGCTCTAAAAAGAATGCCAAGCTGTTGCCTTGGCTCTTGAGCTATTAAAGGCACAGTCTGTTTCTCATGAATGAAGATTGGCTGAGATTTGAACTCTCTCCCAGTTTTGATCCATTCTGTTTTGAAATGTAGCAATCTTATCTTCCCATTGCATTGTGCAAGTATTTTTCATTAGGGATTGGCATGACATCCACTTAGTGTCTTCCATTTGAAGGCAGCCAATTCCCCTCTTTTGATCCAAACCAGTTGTTAACTGTCTAAAGTATTTCTTTATATGAAAAAATAAAAAGGCCGTCCTTGAAACATTTTAGTGGAATCCTGTGTGAAAATAATTTGCAGGAAAAAACAAATCATAGGTGTGTAGGGTGTGGAGGGAGAAAGGCTGCCTGCCTGTGTGCACGTTGTAGCTTTCAGATATTTTCATCCAACTAATTTCAAGGGTTAAGAGCAAGATAGTGTGCTAAAGTGATTCCAGATGGGCCAATATTAATATCTTTCTTTTCCTGATGAATGAGAAGGTATGACCTAGTTAGAAAACTGCTAAAATTACAGGCGCCACAGAGGCTTCAGCTGGTGCCCTACCACATAGATATTTATCCTTACCTCTGCAATTATAGTGCTGATGAGCTGCTCGAACCTGCTGAAGGAGGCGTTCCAGGGCCTCAGTGTGTCCCCTGTGCCGAGGCTCTCTTCCACTGCAGTCTTTCCAGTCTATTGAACAAAGGAAATAAACAGAAATGAAACACAAAGGTGCAGGAGAGGGTCTAAAAATATTTTCTTGCCTCTGGTACTTCTTGGCTCTAGAGGAGTTTTACATCTCGGCAGGCAGGAGTGGTTTTTAAGTCTGTTGTTAGTTGTACATTGGGTTTTCTTTGCCTTGTGCCAACTGGATAATTAATCCCAATGATTATTAACAAAGAGCTCACAACCAGCTCTGAGAAGCTCCTGTAGTGACTGACTTGACACTGGCTATTTCTCTTCATGAGTGGGCTGTGGTGCTGCAGTCAGGGCTGCTCTCCGCCTGTCCTGACACTCAGCCCCTCACCAGGGTCACACAATGCTGCTCCTGCCACTCCTTCCAACACCAGGAGGCTCCACAACTCATCTGCAGTTCTGCAAAGCAGACAATGAACACCTTCCTACACCCAGAGCTTGCCCTGTAGCCAGAGAAACATGCTGGGAGTAAAATCACTTCTGGAGATCTGCTTCCAGCAGGAGCCTGAACAAACGCTGGCCTGGAGTCCACGGGCTGCTCAGCACTGCACTCCTGAGGCAAAAACCTGCTGTGTCTGCCCCACACACCTTCAGCCTCCAAGAGACTTTGTTTTCACTCACTTGCTGCTAATGACAATCTCAGTCTTCATTTTAAAAAAACAAACTCATCACAAACAGGAAGAAGAAACTGTGTGTATCAGAAAGGAGTTCTTTAATTCCAGACTTGGCTATTTTCATACTTTGCTTATAATGAGAAAAGTGCATTGCACCCGTTTCCTGGCCCAAAGGAATGGGGGATCAAGGTATTAAGAGATCTGTCTGCACGGGAGACATGGTCCCATCTTGCTGGCACGGAGGCCATGTACGTACTCACAGCCACCAGCAGTTTGCTCACTCACTAAATATACAGATCCAGTTTCTAGTGCAAGCTTGGAGTCAAGCATTCCTTCCAATGGGCTCACTATGCCAGGGATATAAATACCTGTTTATTTACATTTCGTGTAGCAGCCAGAGTAAGCCCCATGAAAGGCTGGAAAGAGAAGACATTTGGTATCCCGATAGCCTGTGGGCAGTGTGACAGCTGCAGAGGGGCTGTCCTGTGTGCTCTGGGCTAATGCAGACATCAGGGCCAGCTGCATTTACTGCTCTGTGGGGGGAAAATGTCCTTAGATCTCCTGTGAGCAGCCAGGAGGGACCAGCTGGAACTCACCAGTCTCAAGGTGCTTTGGTGTTATCAGACTGGTAGCATTTCAAACAACCTCGTGATTTCTCTATCCCAGTGGTTTCCAAACCTTTTTGAACCTCCAGATTGCTGACTCCCTTAAAAATGACACAGAAACCAGACCAGCTTCCCTCATTGTCCATCACTCACCTGCTAATGAATAAACCTAGAGATGTTTCTGTCTGCTGGGATTTCACAGAGCAGCTGCACAACAGTGGCCACCACTTTCCAGGCTGCTGCTGTGGGAGGGGGAAACAGGAGGACAGTGGCAATTGCTCACTGTCACCATACACAGCCACATCTCCAAGGGTGTCACCAACCCTCGATGCTCTGGGATTGGACTGGATCAGCATCAGGCCCTGAAGCTTTCCTTTCCTTTCCCTTGCACATTCTTCTGGCTGCTGTTGCAGACAACTTTGTAGAGCATTAATGTGTTCCCATTTACATTTTAGCTCAGGGCCATACTTTGTTATACAACACTGGTGTAATGTCAGCTTGCTGCCTCCCTGCCAAGCACAAATCTGCTAGTTTTCAAAACCAGTGGTGAAGGCAGTCATGTGAATAAGTAAGTTCTGCCCCCAGTAACTGCAGTGGTAAATAACATCTTGTCTCTCTAATGTGAGTATTACTTCATGAAAAGGTTTGCATTTAGGCTCTGCTGGTCTTACTGTAAAGCTTAAGCACATGGCCCTAAACCCAGCAATTCCAGAACTTTCTGTACTCTAACACCCTGAGACACAAGGGGAATGAACAGAATTCTCTCCACAGCTTTTGTGCTGATCCACTGAAATCTGCAGGAAGATTTCCCTCACACCCCAAGACTTTAGAACTGGCACATAATGTCAGATTTCAGGAGGTTGGTAGCAGGGGGCTATAAAAAGGGAAGAGAATGCAATATGCTCAAAGCAAAATTCACATCATGCAAAGCTGCAGTCTTAAATACCACCTGTCTTGCCAGGAGTGCTCCTTCTTTGGGGATATTTGGCTGAATAACTGGCAGCTACTGCGAAAGAATTTTTCTCCAGATGATGTAAATTTGGGGTTTGTGGGACCAAGTCCTGTGTAGTTACACCTGGCTAGAGTCAAGGCAATTGCACATCCCCAGGTTATTCAGTTATCCATAGTATTTTTTCCCATGATTGTAGCCCATTTTTGTTCTCAAGCAGGATATTTCTTTAGCCTGGTTCTTACCTAGTTCAGGTATTGTTCTGGAGAAAACACAAGAACAAAACTGAAGCAAAATGGGACATTGGTAATGCAAGGGCCTTATTTATCCAACCCTCTCCATTATGACTACTGAGAGTAGGTACAGCTTGTTATATTTTCTCACATTAGCATGCAAGGTTATTAAATTGCTACATTAGCCTAATAAAAACGAGTGTTAATGCAATAAAAAGGAAAGTCCCACTTTACTGCATTAATCAATACAAGGGGAGTGTAATACACTGAGCCAGTTTGGCAGGGAACACTAAGTCTGGAAAAGCAACTAACAATACAACGTGATTATAATAGATTAAAAATTACAAATGACAAATCATAGCCCTAATGGAGTCTGAGAAAACCTGTCAGAGGTTGGAAAAAGAAGAAAGGCTTTTGGACATTTCTGGAACATTTACAGGCTACATCCTACCACTGTATGTGTCCACACTGGCGTATTTTATCTACAGGATGCTGTAAGAATGCTCCAGTGAATGGGATCTGTAATGCTACAAGGTAAAGCATAAAATGACATGAGATGCATGTAAGTGTTTTGCTTCTAGCAGCTCAGAGTCAGGTTTTGATCCATTCATCTACTGAAAAATGAAGTTCCATATATCAGAACTCTTCTAAGAGAAATGAAGATTAAAATATTCCTCATTTTTTAAAGTGTTAATGACTAGACAACAATGTTCTGTCAAAGGACTGGAGAAGAATAAAAGCTGAGACATAAATATACATATATTATTATTTTGCTTTTTTTAGAGGGGGTTGGAAGGAGTCGAGTTTTATTATTTGTTTCCCTCCTAGATGACATGGCAATTACATCATGACCTCCAACATCACTAAGCAAACTGGGAGGGCAGACAAACCCAACCTACTTGAAGGAGAAGCATATTCAGGAGTAGATTTGCGTGGAGGTCCCCATCCTCTCATGTTGTATGCTGAGACACGGACATAATACCTCTGGCCCTGCAAATGGAAACAACTGGAGTCAAAACTATCACTGAATTCAGAATCTTGGCTGTAACAACTGCAAAGCAGTCCCTCACAAAGATTTTTTTCAGCGAGAAACTTAAATAGCTTTAATAATTTAAATGCACTATGATAGATTGAAACATACTACAAAGATTTGAGGACAAGGTTTGAGACCCAGTTCTGTTTGGTGTAAAAGACATGTACAAAGAGATATAAACAAAAAAGAGATGTAAACAAAAACGAGAATGATTGATATCAACATGCACATTCCTGCAAGAAGGAGAAGAGACAGAGTTGTTATTTGAGGTCTGGGTCATCAGAGCCAGGTCTAGATTTCTCAAGAGCCTTTGATCTGCACTGATTATCCCATGATCCAGAAAACAGCAGCTTTTGCTCCAGTCTTTCCCAATTTCCCCTGAGAATGATAACTCAAAAAAATGGTTCATGCTGTCTATTCCTTGGTGACTTTTGGATTATGGCTACTAGATACATCGTGCTCAAGCACTGGAACATGTTGCTACAAGAAAGGCTCTGAAGTGATTTCCAAGGGGCGGTGATGCAAATTCTCGTGTCTTTGTATCACTGTGGGGACCAGGCCATCAAGGTCTAAATGAGTCCTCTGGCACTCACCGTCCTGAGACCTGTGATGGAGCACCTCAAAGAGTGAAGATTATCCATAATTATTTCACCAGCCAGAGGAGAAAAGTCTTCTGAAGAGCTCCATTCCACTAGGAAACAAATAGCATGGGAAAATCAAGTCAGGTACCAGTCCAAGCAAAGAAGTCAAAGGACTTCAATCATTCACAGGTCAACTTTTCTCCTAGCAGTTTCCCAGTCCTTGTGGATACTAAAAGTCATGTTTAACAGCAATGTTTAGCAAATACACAGTAATTAAACTATATCTCTGTGTATGGGAGACAAAACTAAAATATTGTTCAAAAGCTTTTCAGGAAAGAATGCTTAAAAATAGACTGCAATACAAATTACTTTGAGTCACCACTGCCCTCATTTAAACAATTTCCTTTCAAAGAAAGAGAAGTAGTGGAAAAGAGAAGGTGAAGGAATTGGACCTGTTAATGCCATTTGGCAGTTTATACATCCTAACCAACAAAAAGCAGTGGCTTTGCATTGGATCTGCATGAGGTGGGCATGGGCAGAGTCCTTTTGGCTCCTCAGGCCCACAAAACTTTCATCACCTACCCTTGGCTAATTTGGATAGAAAGATTCTCTTTGGACCAGGCACTCAGTGAAGCCTCATGGTTGGTTTCAGTGGGTTCTGGCTCTCCTGGCTGCTGCTCTGATCATCACTGCAGGTACAGAGATCCACCAGGACCCGTTCAGCTTTCGGAGGGATTTAAGCACTGCTGGACTGACAGACCTCTCAATCTTTCATTCAGGCCAGATTGTGATGGGCACCTTCACCAAAGTGCTCCTGTCACTCCTATTCCTGCTGAGCTCAGGGGTTGTGGAATCAGCAGTCCTGTTGTCCAGACTCTTCCTCAGTAAAAATTATTGTGCACATAAAATAGTATTGAGCAGACCATGAAAAACTACTGGATGATTTAAAAAAAAAAGAATATATGCAAGTGAGGAACGGATGGCTGCAGATAGGAAACCAGCCTTTTTTCTTAAATTATTCCTTATTAATGGGGGGTGCCATCCTGGTTAATCCTGGAATCCTAACCCTGGGATTTAGTGACTTGTACCTTCAGATTCAAACTTCCAGGAAAATCTATCAAAACCATAGTGAAATTAATCTCTTGAATTATTCTACAGTAGAAACTGGTAAATCTCATGAATTTCCTGGATTTACACCACAGAATTCAATATAAAGCTTTCCTTTATTTCCTAAAAACCATTCACAGAACAGTTTTTAGACACTTTATTTGTATATTCATTAGTTTTGGAGTTGATAATTTAGAATAGATCGGAGGATATAGGTATTCTAATTTCAGCATGTGGAATTTTCATCTTCTGGCAGTGTCCTACTGGTATTTTCACATTAAAAGAAAATGGCTTCAGAGAATTTCTTGTTCAGCATATACAACATTTAACATTTAACTGCCAACACGTTTTTCTAAAACAGCCAAGTATCAATAGCTCAACTCATTTTTCCCCTTCTCTCCTAATCGCTCCTTTTCTGTGATTGCAGTTTGTGAATGCACAGCATGTTCTGCAACATTTCTGTGTTTGCTGCAATGAAAAGAAGATTGGTTTTTTTATATTCTCATTGAATTTTTTCACTGTGCATTTTTCTATTTTTCTGTGGGTTTTAAATACCTAATTACTGCCACCTTTAGTGGAAGCTATCTCTGCACATTAGTAGGAAAATGTAGAGACTGTTGCAATACCATATTATAGGGTTTTGTTGACAGCTTAATTATGGGAATACTTTAAAGTAACATTGAACTTGATGGCCTGTCAGAGTTTCCATTGTAAACCGTGATTTTCGAGGGTTCTAGCTCCACTTGTATTAAATCACTCCAGACACTGTACACATGCTGCAGACTTAGACACGTTTCCTGTTTTCCAGAAGGAGAAACCAGGAGAAACCCTGTGCAAACTGCTGAACATGTTGTTGACAGGCTTGCAGTCATTTCAGACACCATTTTTCTTTTCAAGGATTCATGTCAAGCAAGACAGAGTCACTCAGGACAGGTTCTGCCAGCAAATCCTGCCTTAATTGGAATGCCCAGGCATGCCCAAGTGTCCTGCTCCAAGAGAGGGGCAGTGGTTGGGTCACACTTCGGGCAGCACAAAGCAAAAGCCAAGGGTGAGAGAAGCAGCTCTGAGCTGCTTTTGAGCTTCCCAAATTTTTAACTGTTCTATGGACTGGAGGCTGCCCAGACATAAACTGGTACTTCAAGAGGCACATTTAAATTTGGGTAGCTTACACAAATAAACATTGCAGCCCTGTCCTTGATGTGGGTCCCCTTCCACTTGCATTTGGCATTTAGAGGAGTGCTCCCAATATTTAGAGATGCTGGCACACTGTCTGAAGAGGAGCTGATGTCTTAATCTGAGCAGGATTGCAGTCCTACCTGTCTGCAAACCAGAGCACTGGTGGTGTGACTGAGCAACAGCATGGCAGCTTGTTCTCAGAAATAATCAGAGACTGCTGAGTTCAGAGAGAGACGCTGAGCTGCTGAGAGGAGAACAGGCTGACACGGCCCTCAAAGGCATCTCAGGAGCAGCAGGGAAATTTGTGAGGTTTTGTGATAGTAAATCATAGGGCTTTGCTCTGATCTTCCAGGGCAGACTGCTGCCCCAGCTCCTGTCAGTGAACCCC
>VZTA01027677.1:132953-214753 GCA_013398855.1 Mohoua ochrocephala | reverse complement strand
CGAAACACATCACTGTAAAACAAGGGAGATAATTTTGCTTTTGTGGCTATATCTAAGGCATTTCAAGCCATTTTAATTTCTCAAAAGGGAAATGAAATAAATCTGTTATTAAATTTATATGAGAACCTAACAAGCTACCAGAACACCCCCCAGTGATTTACATGAGATGTTCTTATTATCCATGGATCACTGACATGATAGAGCATAATGACATCTGAAAGAGTACTTGGAGACCACTCTTTATTGTCAATGAGCAGTTAAGAAGCCCTTAGCTTTTTGGAGCCTCAGTTTATTGTGTCAGTCTGTGGAGAAACAGACACTAAAGGCAGCAATATCTCCATATGATGAAGCCAACTGGCATCCTAACAGCATGCCTGCTCATATTGTACTTGGAAGGCCTTTTTATTCATGACTAGCTCCGTGTGAAATAATCCCATTTTTCATTATATTACTGCATGTCCATGTCTTGGAATATTAATATATGAATTCGAATTCAATCAGCTCTGCATGTAGAACAACTAAGTTTTTAATTCACAAAAAATTCACGTATTTCACAAAAATAGACATAGCCGGAGTGTAAGCACAGAAGTGTTAATGACTGCTTTTTTGAGCTTCAAAATTACCATGAATAATCCAGCATTTTAAACCACCGTGCTCACTAGAGTTAGGTTCACTCGCTGTCCCTAACTGGTAAGGGGAGGTGCTAGTCTCGCTTGCCACCTGGTTATATTTTCAAGAAATCACCTTCAGGCTTTGCTGACGTTGCCACTCATAGGGCTAAAAGCTCTTTGAAATTAACTGCAAAGTCTTTTTGCTGTCATCCTTCTACTCCTTTCCTGGAAATTGTCCTTTGCCATAAAACCAGAGAATTTGCCTTAAACCAGGCCAGGGATGTGATACCATCAAGTGGACAATATATTCCCTATATTTCATTATTTTTCCCTATGCCAAATTTTTGTACTGCTTGATTTTTGAGGATGTTAAACACTATGAGGGAAGGAAAATCTGTTCGTACAATGTCTTGTGCTGTGAGATATATTGCTTCCTGGCTGCGGTTGTTAAGTAATATCACAATATATCATTACAATAATAAAATCTGTCTTGCTGAAAGTGCTGCTGATTCAAACATCTGTGTCGCCCAGACATTGTGAAATCCTGCCTTGAAAATCCTGGCCTAAGATGTCAGATGTGCCTTCAGTGGTCGTTCCCTCCCAGCCAGCAAAACAGTCCTGATGCACTGTTTATTTTCATCCATGTTTTTTCAGAGTTTTAAATTAAGACAGCATCGAAAATCATTGTTATTCTCTACAGGTCCTGATTCAAAGCCTTTGGGAGTAAATTCTTTCCATTGATTTAGGTGGTCTGACACAAACCCCAATATCTGAGGATTGTAGAGCTGTTATGCCTGTAGGATATATCTCTGGAAATCATTCTCATTCTGGTATTAGCAACTGATATCAGAGCAGTGCATTATGTACAACTGCCTTGTACACCTTACTTTATCTAAGTGATAATCATTACTGAATGATGTCAAAGGGCAGTTGTGAAACATTTAAATAATATAAGATGCTTCCTATAGTAAAAAAAAAAATAAAAATCCAGGGATTAAAATATTTCAAAGTAATTGACAGAATCTTGCAAAAATAGATGAAAAACACCAGGTCTATCCTAAATATGAAGGCGATTTCTTATGGAATAATTAAACAGCAATGAATTCCTATCAAGATATCAGCTATTTCTAGTCAATCAATGAAACTGGGATCCTGTCTGCATTACTTATGTTTGTCCTCTTTTATAAAGAAAACTATAATAAGCAAGAATCTTTGCCCTTCTTTTCCTCCAGTGCTCGTTGTCTCAGTTTGATCTATCCCACCTTTATGGATGATTGAACTCTAATCTTATTTATTTGACAACCATGGAGATTAAAAAAATATCTGTATAGAGATTATATAGAGATCAGATATCTAAGTGCAAAGTCATCTGGACTTGCAACTGTGAAACTGGTGAAAATCCTGCATGGGGTAAGGTGGTAAGTCAACCTGACATTCTCAAAATAGAGCACCTAGGCTTCATCAAGAGAATTCACTGGCTATCATAATTTTGTTTACTGAGAAATATCAAACAAAGTTGTTTTATTGACAATTTTCATCATTTGCATTAAGCTCTCCTCCTTCTTAACACACATTCGAGGTGCTCAGCACTACCTCCTCCATGTTCACATGCTGTCCAAATAACAGTGAGGAACAGGTGTGTCATGAAAACCAGCAGTGATTGTTTACATCAAAGGGCAAGCAGCTGCGCCATTCTAAACATTAGTCTATTCGGCTGGAAGAGCTGGAAGGCCATGCTTGCTGCTTCTAGCATCCGTTTGCCAACAGGCTCTAACCAGTATGATCCTTTGGAAATGCCTCCTAATCACCAAAGAGACGAGTATCTGCTAGTCTGGGAAGCACACCATGCATTCCTCAATTAACTGAATGTGAATCACCACATTCCTGATACTTTTCCATTACTGCTACTACTGCAGTTTCCCTTTACCTCAGTTGACCTTGGGGAAAGGGCTATCAGGGGTAGGAAAGTGGTGATGTTTCCCTTCTTTATTTGTCTGTTCTGCAAACAAAGGTACTGGACAGGCTTAGCAAAAATTGTGTTTGAAGAGAGGGCAATTACAACGTTTTGCATTCGCATGTTTTAAACTTCTGGGTACCATCTCAGAAAAATATCAGCTGCCCAAAAGTTTGGTTAATTTTTGCTTTGGGCAAGGGCTCATAATTATTTTTGGAGCCTGCATGCTTTACACTTGGCCAGTCCTGCTGAATTTCTTTCAGACACTCTTTATTGAGGAATGCATGACCACTGTCTTGCAAACCAGGGCATTAGCATAAGCTGTTTACAGTTATCCCTTAATGTCTGCAGAATAACACCCAGGAGAATAAGAATTTCCCTTGTATACATTCTTAGAAGTGCCAAGGTCTTTACAATTCTGATTTTGAAGGACAGAAACAACAGAACCCTTTTCAGGCTACCTTTTAAACATTATTAATTTTTTTTAAAAATAGCTAAAGTAACAGGATTAGAGATGCTACTGTATCCCATGCTGTCCTGAACCGGTTATTTGCAAGATGGTGCACCAGATACTCTTTATAATTGCCTGATGAGATGGTAGTTTTATTTTTTGCACCGACCCAGATTTCTGGATGTGTATGTTGTTTCCAGTTCCTTCAGAACTTGTCCTTGAACCATCAATGATTGACATCGGGAGATTGTTTTTTTCACTGGAGGTACCTAATCTTTCAGTTCTCAGTGCTGTGCTTTCTGAGACTATCTAATTTATTTGTTGTATAAGCTTCATGAAGTATTGCAACTCTCTGGCACCTTTGAAATTGCAGTATCTCCTGCACATTTTGGGGTCAATTCCATTTCTATCAAACACTGCTTTTGGACTGAATTATTTTGCACAACACTCACTTACCTTTCTCTTAATGCTTCATTTAAACTCCCTCCAAACTGGCAAAGCTCATTTAATTGCCTTGATCCTGTCACATATTCAGCAAATGTTTCATTTTCTTTATTTTATCTCTAAAAGGAAAAGTGCTTTGCAATCATAAGTGGCTTTGGGGAGAGGTAATTTTACAGAACTTCTACAGTCTCAGCAAATGTTTCGTCTTTTGCTTTAATATCATCTATAATGCTGTGCTACGGGATATTGTTTTGGTGACCATTACACTCTGCAAAACAGCCAACTTTTATATAATATTGAGATCATAAAATAGAGTTCAAGTCTTCCAGCACAGGTAGCAGAATCCTTCATCGAACTATCGGGTAAACTATCTTCTTCAAATAACTCTACACTTTCTTCTCTCCTACACTCCACAAAATAAAATCATTCTTAGCACAAACATTGCAGGCATCTGCACACCTGGACAAGCAGTTACTCTTTCACTGTATTCTGCAGAGTGATTCCATTCTCGCTGCTGACCTGGCTTTCACTTCCCTGATACCAAAACCAAGAGAAATAAAAATTATGATCTAGAAAAGTGATATTTTGCTGCTCCGAAAGACTTTTAAAGGTGCTGTAGGGGCAGACAAGGAAAGCTGCTCCATCAGGTAATACCTCAGTTCTAACCACTCCAGGTGTGGCTCAGTCTTTAGTTGCTCACATCTAATGCTTACTACAGAATATTCTTTTGCTTATTTAGCATTCAGGGCAAGGCAAATCTGGTGATAAACCTGGACTTTGACTTTCTTCATAGGGTAAGGTATTGGATGTTACTCTTTTAGTGTGTATCCAGCACGAGGTTCAGGGCCTGAGAAGCAGACGCTCACAAGCACCACTGTAGTGAGGAATGCTGTGTTCACACAATACTCCACACCACTAAGTAACTTTTCCAGTCTGGTGCACAAAGCCAAATCAGTGATGGGCATTCACACTGAAGTACTGGGAAGGCTTCAGTCCAAGGGCCTGAAATACATCAGCTTACATTATATTGAAAGTCTGGCTGACAATTCATTTACAGTACATTTGCTATATACACAATCACTTAACATGGATTTTAGACAACACTCAGAGCAGACTTCAGCATTTCATTTAGACAGGCAGCTACCTTTAGTCATCTGCATGAGCTAGGTGGTAAAGCTCCCCTTACAACAGAAGAGTATTTGTCCAGCAGCATAGTATGCTTTATGGATATCTGTATGTTTAGGCAGTAAAGCTGACTTCTGGATATCTCCTTTAAAGTGAGGTAAAGAGCTCTCTGCATTCCACCAACTGTATTAAACAAATCTCCAGTGATTAAAGTGAGACCTTCAGCACCCACATCCTCAGAAAATCACAGTTTGGTGTCTTAACCTGTGAGCTGAATCCGTTTGTGGCCACGTGTTCTCATGCAGTAACTCAGCTGTTTCTGGCCTTGGCTTTTTTATGCACCATCTTTAAAATTAGGATAATGCATCTCCTTTTTTTCTGAGGGCCATTGTGAAAATGAAGAATGATCAAATGCTATAGGGAAGCTCATTGTATCAGAGCATAAGAAGGAATTTAATCATTACCTCTTCAGCACAGGTTTTAATATGTATGGGGAATGACACAATGCAACAAGTAATAAAACACTTCTCTTCATATGAGTTTAATAAGGCAGAGACAGTATCAAAAAAGAAGTGTATGATCAGATAGTTAATGATTTGGCCATAGTTCATGAATATAGAGACAGACTGTGAAGGCAGCCTTCGCTGTGGCATATCCTAAGTCTCAATCTTGCTTTTTCATCCTTAATAACATTTTAAATGTACTTTTTTACATATTTTAAGTGCGGAACCTTTATGGTTGGATAAAACTTCTTTCACTTCCATGTTTCTTCCTCATGAAAACCTATGCCAGTAGGTTTTCATAACGTTTTTAGTTCTTAATCCACTACTAAGATCAACAAACTAAAAATTAGGTTATACCTGGAGTTTTTTAACAATATTGATTTGGTCTGAAAAATACATCTGCTTCTTCATCTCCTATTACTGCCCGACATGAGCATTAAAATTAAGCTGAAAGCCCAAGGCAGGCATTACTAGCTGTCTTTTTCTTTCTGTCTTAAGCCTGCCACAAAGCTATTTATAATAACAGAAGCCATATCCTACAGGATTGAGAAATTTTGGAATATTACTCACATTATTTTTCAATAGGAAATATAATGACCATTGTCTTGGATTCTTGAGATAATGCCTTGCTTTTTAATTAAAGGAATGCTGGAAAACTGCAATACAAATATTGTAATTTACTTGAAGATAAATCAGAAACTATTTAGAGGCCAATCAATGATTACCCACTTATATAAATTTGGATATGAGAAGAGACAGAAGCAATTGAAAAAAAAAAAGCAGCAAAATTTCACATTTATTTCCCAGCTTCAATAAAATCAGAAAGATAGGGTCCAGGTAGAGAAAAAACATAGAAATGCCTACATGGTTCCTGCTGACATGCAGATCAGTCATGAAAGTAACTCATATTTCATCAGGGATTAAGAATCATCTGAAAGATTTTTTAACAGGTTTACAGAATATTCTAGATTAAATGACTCAGACTTGGAGGAGGGTCTTGATGGTATCCAGATTGGGGAATGTAACTGATTGCTGTGCTTGAGGTTCCTTTGGCAGTTTGCAGGGCTTAAGGAATTTTGCCATCTGATCTACGTAAGATCATTTGTGGCCGATGATTTGTTACCAGTTACCTGTGTCCTGCCTTAAAAGCCACACATATTTCTGAAGAATATGCAACATAATATTATGCCAGATGCATGTTAGAGGACTTTATAGATTGACATGCACACCTGCTTTTTCCTCCTGATCACTTAGAGAGTTAAAATTTCTTATTCAGGTTCCTAAATCTCTTCTGCTGTTTGTTTCAAGACGTTTGTTACATGCCTACCACCTTTGGAGCACTGTAAAAGAGCTAACAAAACCGAATATAGAGAAAACACCCCCAGCAACTGACCAACAAATTAAACATCATATAACGCTGCAAGCTGTACATAATGTTAAAAGGAAAAAAATATATAAAGAAATATGCTTTCATTCACAAAATGAAAAAATTATTTCAATGGGTGTGTAATTTACATAATGTATTTTCTGCATTTGAACATGATATTTTCTGAGGTTTCTCTGTCACAAAATTTTATCCAAAGTCAATAGACCCAAGAAAGTAACAAAACCACTATTGTTTCTTCAATACGTAAAAAAATTAAAGTGGATAAATTAGTGTCTATGCAGGATGTGCAGTTCTTGTGACCAGAAATGAAGCTCTTCTCTAAGTGTCCATTAACCAATAAGAATCTTCAATCAAATTTCCAACCCACTTGCATGTGTATAGATGGGATTTAGGTTAAAATATCTCTCTGGATTCACACTGAAAAAACTTTATAGGGTAGGGAAATTTCACTGTGTTCGTGACTAGTTTATTTCCTTTACTCCTTACAGCCTCTCTCTACTAGTATCTGTCCATTACTATTCATAATTGGTACTTTCCTATGGAGGACTGTAAGAATGTTCTTTCAGTAAACTGAGAACAATAAATGAGGCAAATAATTATAAGGACCAGAGATGTGTTCTTTTAAAACCTAATCTTGGAAGTTATATTTCACAATGTCAGCTAGCAACATCATGAGCTAAACAAAAAAAAAATGGAATTCAGTCTTCCAAAGTCTGAGGATTTAGAATCCAGTCTAATCCAAATTGTGTAGGTCAGCCCCATCTGCACATTATATAAAGCTACAAGGAACTAATGATACTGAACTGAGTAATGCTAGGTGTTGTTTTTACCAGATTGCTTCAGTCTGAATCTGTAGAATTTTTGGCAGAAATATTGTCTACATTGTTTCTTGATCCACTAATTACATATACAGAATATCATGTGATAGCAGATGGAAGGATCCAAAAAATACTGAACTTTGAAGAGACAGAAGAGTTCTTATAGAGGGGTTTTATAAAATGGAAAGCATGAACACACTCCAATTGCAGGAGGTTTCTGTAATCAGAATCCAAAAACTAGAGTCCAGTCTTGCTCTGTAATTCAAAGATTATGCCAGGTTTTATGTGAGGAGGTGGCAGTGTCAAGCACAGAGACGAGGAAACTCAGCGGAAGGCTTTGAGAAAGGCAGGTTGGCTGCAGTAAGATATTAAAACTTTCCATACCAACCAGTGCTGTTGCAGCACAAAGCTGGCAGAAGGTTGGGTTGACTTTAAGAGGTGTGCTGATGAATACAGATGGGAAGCAATAATGGAAATAATAATGAGTTCTCCTCTGGGCTGCTTCTGCGGTTGTGGAGGCCTTTCCTTGAGTGTAGTAAGAGAATTGGACACTTGATTGTCAAAAGAATTGTTTTCCTATGTGTATTCAGGAACTTTCCTATAACAGAAGGTCTTCAGAGCTGGATTCGGACTGCAGCCTCTGCGCTGCCCAATCGTCAGGTGGTGGGTCATGAAGGGATAGTCTGGACCTGGCTGCACAGATAGCTTTTTTATATGAAGCAAAGTAGTCTGCATGCTCAGTACAACCGGAGAGCTCAGCAGAAACCAGCCTAGACCTAGGGCAAACAGGAGTTTTAACAAGCACCTCTTAGGTGCCATAAGTGCTGGAGCAGACATTCTGTTCTTAGATGACACAGCTGAGGCTTTCCTCCTGATAAGCCAGCCTGCCTCTAACCATTCCACTTTAGGACAAAGAGGTGCCCTTCTCTTGTCTGTGATAACCTCATGGTCAGAGCATTGCAAGACCCAGTTCTGGCCACAGCCTGAGAGGGGAATTATATACCCTGCTTACTTGAGGAGTGTTGTAAAGCAGCATATTGCCTAAATCAAGCTGTTGGTTGCTCTCCAACTCTCTCAGTTGTGTTCTTTTTGTATTGAATATGATTCAAAATTCAGTATGCAGAGAGAAAATGCAGAAGGAACCCAGCTCTGTACTACAGGGATTAGAACAGTCAAGTGCAAGTGGGATTCCATATGTCCAGTATTGCTGTGATTTTTTTAAACTGGGAATTTGTAATTTTTAGGTGTTGATTTTTTAAAAAATATTATTATTAAAGTTGCTATTTTCAAAGTTAAATTACTTTGAATACAAGGGACTTGTCCTTTGATGCACACACCTAGCTAGTGCCCCTACATGCACACATATGTATGGCTGCAAATTGTCCTAATCTGACACACACCTGTACCTTGCAAGAAGAGGTTCTGGCTTCAAATAAGAACAGCCATAAGCTCAGAAGTACATTGTGCCTACATAAAAGTTGTCCAGACCCTGAAATATGATCCAGACTTCATAAGTACATTCCACTGACTGGTCTTTTAACACTGTGGACATTTTCCTCCAGATTTTATTTTCTCCTCACAACTTGCTTGGCTTTTAAGGTCTTCGTTCTGAATTTAATCATGAAGCAAACTAAAATGCCAGGATCAGTTCAAGCGGTGATTTTCAGTTGTATTAGTCCACCCACTCTGCTGTTCAATCTGGGCACTTTCCAAATTTATCCACAGAGAGAAGTGATGTTTGAGCTAAGCTTGGAATACTGAGGAAAAACTGGGGAAAAAAAAAGTGCTTCAAATGTAATGAGCACCAGAAAGAATTTACTGGTATAGAAAACAACAAGTTCCACTCTGCTTCCATGGTGTGAGATGGTAAAAAGAACAATTTCTTACATTTCTTTCCTATTTATGTGTCTATTGCTATGTTTGGTGTTTTATGCCATAGTGCTAAACTGTCTAAATAAAATGCCACGAGAAATGTGTTAATTTGGGGGAAACAAAGTAGATACTTAGCGTTGATTTATATGAAAGAAGAGTATATCAGAAAAGGAAGTCTTACTTTACAAAACAGAAATGCAACTAAGAAACAGGAGAATAAGAGGCATTTTGAGCTTCTGTAGTTTTAAAAAGTAAGGGGGGAAGATCTGAATGCTCTCATCAGTCTCAAATTAGGATTTGTCCCATTCCATATAGATTTTTAAACTTGACAGGGGAATAATTTATATCTCAGAAAAAAGGCTTTCTTTGTGGAAAAAGACTAGTCATTATGATAAATTCCATGTAGTTTAAACAGGTCTTTTGGATATCCCTTAACAATTTTTTAAAGTTATTAATTTCATTGAAAATGCCATAAATTTTTCTGCAGCTGGAAATCCTGGCTGACTTTACAATAGCATCGGTTATAATGTATCACTATTGATATTGACTGAGTAACTTCAAGCTGCAAGACCGTATTAAAATTCTGGTTGTTTTAGCAGGTTTCAGACTGATCTTGCAGTACCAAAATTAGCATATTTATTTATTTATTTACTGTGTGGTTGATTTTTTCATGCAGGGTGAAGCTCATTGCATGTTTTGTGGGCCATAGCACAGATCAGCCACCACTGAGTGACAGATTCTTTGGAAATGGAAAAGGAAAAATTCATTACTGAACTCTTAATATCTAGTGAGAGAACCTTGTTAGGAAATCTCTCTGAAACAGTTTGTTCATTGTTGTCATTATTAATCACAACAATATTCCTGAGGAATTGATGGTTATGTATTTCATTGTTTTCAGTTTTATTATTGCTAGACGGTTTTGTTTCCTAATGTCATTTTAATCTGCTTTTTACTGGTAGTTGAATGACTAATAGGTACAGCACTTTGAAAACTGTCTTCTGCAAATGCAGAGCTCATCAGAATTTCAACATTTCTTGTAGATGACATTCTGAAAGTTAGGTCTATTCCTCAGCAAAGTTAAAGGGACCAAATATTCTGAATAATTTCCTTAAAATGTGAAAACAATACAACTTTTTCATAACAAATATAAATCCCATAACTCTGGTTCACAATACTCTCAGACTTAGTCTAGTGGCTCAGTTGTAGCAAGATCCAAAATAGTTTCTATCTCCAATTAGCAGTTGTGCAGTTTCCTTAAGAGACTGTTATATCTTTTCATTTGGTAAATATTAACGTGCTAAAGTGCCAGGGGCTTTTGTGAGGTTTGAAGAGGACAAGCACCAAAGACAGATCATCATTAATCTTCTGCATCGCTTGCAGTTAAGTCTGTATTTTTGGTAAACTTCACTGGAGCATGAGAAATGATTTTGAAACTTGTTCAACAAGAGAATGGACTGTATACTAGATGGGAATTTATAAAAGCAATCAGAGGCATTCCTCACAAGAAACCAACTAAAAATATTTGACTTCCAAATAATTTAGCTGTGAAGTTCCTTGCTCTAAGAAAGAACTGAAGACGGGAATTTAGGGGATTTAGTATCTTTATTTATGTAGCTGGATTTATAGCCTGAGACGCCCAAGTTTTAGGTTTCTTCTGAGTTAAGAAAAGCAGCATTGGGAAAAAATGGCTTCTACGTCTCAGATAAATAGCCTAAATATGGGTTAGTACCTATTATTCCTGGCTAGAATATGGCCTCGTATTAGAGCCAGATAAAGCCATTTTCCACCAGTGATTGAAATTCTGAGAATGTAACATCAAAATGTCTGTGTTTTCAATAACATTTTCGAACTCAACAAATTTGTAAAATTTTAGACAAACCATATTCTCAGACCTCCTCTTACCCCAGAACAACTGACTGTGTCTTACAATGTCTTACTGTCTCCTTGAAATCTAGCTATTGCAAATATTTCAGCAGCAGAATTATGACTAGTGCACATGGATCCATGCCTCGATACTGCTAAGCATATTTATGAGTTTAATGAATTATACCTAGTTATATCTTTTCCTATTTTTAAGAAGTATCCTTAGTGAAACAAAAAACCTCTCATTTAGCTCAAGGAGCTGACCTAAATTAATGATGGTCCTGTTGCAGAGTCATGAACTTTTTCATTTTAGATTCTTTCTGTGGATCTCATAACCACATGAAAAACAGTAGCATTTATTGTCAGTTATGTGACTGGTCAGTAATGAGCCAGTGATATGACTGCAGTTTATTAGGAGAAACAGAAGTTTTTTCCCTTTGTTCTTTTCACTAAAGCATGGATTTATGAAACAAGCCATATATATTGTCACTTTAGGAGTATCTAAAACTGTATTATAGAACTAAGTGGATTATACCTAACTGAGGTAAATTTAAGTTAACTTTTAAAATTAATTAAAATTTACTAGCCTAAACTATTCCAAGGTTGTGTACTATCATTTTAGAGGAATCTTTCAAGAGCAAAAAACATAAGCCCATTAATTTCTTTATATGTTAAAAAGCTACATTACTGAATAATTCTGCTGCTACCTCTTTCTTTTGGCTTTCATTCTGCATAGGTTCTACTGGCAACTGAGAAATGTTGTAGCTTAAAGACATGCACTTATTCTATTTCCTTTAACAAAGAAAACACTAACCATGTTTACTACAAATCATGAAGTTAAACCAAACTGCATAACAATAACACACTTCTCTGCAAAGGATATGGAAGTAGAGCTCTTTGAAAGCTGGAAAAACATTGGCAATCAAAAGCTACACGAAAGTAATCTTATTTTTATTACATACAAGGAACGTTTTCCCAGGAGTGCTGATGCCTGCCAGAAAATAAATAAGAAACTAGGATAAAAGAAGGAAGGAAAGATTACTTGAGTTAGGGTGTTCGGCCAGGCTTTCCTTAGCTTCACATACCCAGGAGGAGTTGGGATTCTTCTGTGCTCAGCTACAATTGATGGGAATGTCTGCCAAAAGACTTTGTTACCACCTAAACCACAGCTGCAGGAGCTCCACTTCTGCTGCATCATTCTACATTCACATTTCTAAACCTGCGTCTAAATCTGAAGGCCAGCACCCATTGCTTCTTAAAGAGCTACTGCCTGGTGCCAGTACTTCAATCATTGGCCCTGAGGTAAGATCACAATGAGTAAAGGAAAGAACAAAAATTTTAAAAAAAAGGATTCTTGATTAAAATAAAAATAATTGTCAAACTCACAAAAACATAAATGAATTGGGCACAAGTGAGTTTGGTATTGAAAGGTTTTTGAAAGAAGCCTGTCTGCCAAGAAGCCATGGAAATGGAACGTTTGAAATTACCATTCTGACTTTGGAAGAAGTCAGGGAGCTCTTAGAGAGGATAAAGCCACTCTGAACAAGGCAAAGCAAGACCTGCATTCAGTTTGTTAAACAAGACAAGAAGCTATCAGCACATGAAGCATCTCTCTGCAGGGCTGTAGATAAGCTGATAACCAACCTTAGCCACAAGGCTGTCTCCCTGCTTTGGTGTGAACTGTTCCTGGGGCTACAGCAATTCAGGGGCTGTAGCATGTTTTCAGCTTCTGGGGCTGAAAAAGGGCTGCTGAGACACAGCAGTGGCTGTTCCTCCTGCACAGATGCTGACCATGCACCCTGCTAACAGGAACTGCTGCCTCAAGCCATGAATTCCTCAGAAAATTGTATGGGGTGGCTTATCCCTGGCACGTCCCCATGATGCCTCACTCCATGCAGATGCAAGTCCTGCCTACCCTGCTCCTCCCTGGCCATCATGGATCAGGAGCTGCAGTGCAGATAGATTAATCTCTAACAGTTATTCATCCCTCAGGGAAAAGGCTGATAGGATGAGTCCTTCAGGGAATTGCTGGGAAGGAAAGGGTTTAGTCAGGAAGTGCTAGGTACTGAGAGGCATCTGGTGTCAAAATGTCTGCTGCAGCTTTGTGAGCAGAGCCCGGACAGGGTTCCAGGTCAGACACAGCCCTGGAATGACTGTGTGAGGGAGCAGGGCTGTGGCAGAGCTGGAGACCAGCTGGGAATCCAACCAGAAAGGCCCGTGGCCCTCCAGACGCTGAATTGGTGTTAAAAAGACTAAACAGGTAAGAACGTGTCCAGACAGACAGGATCTGCAATTAGGTGAAATGAGGCATGCCAGTATTTTTTTGCTTAATATTTCCTGTGGTTCTAGTTGTAAACCTCACAAAAGCTGCTATTTTCAGGACACTTTGACTTTTTAGGTACTACAGCAAGAATTGGGGTTTTTTCCCCCTATAATTCAGTGTGCCTTCTCAACTTACAAAAAACCACAAAATAATTGGCTCAGGTTCAGTTTGACCTTACAGTCAGTTTGGGGTCAGTTCTTATTTTTACCTATGCTAGTTTTCCCATGCTTAGTTTAAGGATAGCAGTAAATGATTGAAGTACTTTTCTAATTGCAACTTCATTTCCATGTAAAGTGAAAGACAGACTCTTACTTGGAGATTACCAGACAAGCAGTTAAAGAGAAGATAGATGGTTTCTGTGGTTCCTTTAGGCTTTGCTAAATAAGATTGATTTCAGCTCTTAATCTTTTTTGTTAAAAAAAGCTAGTAGATGGTTTTTAAAATTAAAAAAGACCATATTCCCTTCACATTCAAAAAGTAAAGATTGATGTTTCTTCACCTAGTGGATATAATATGCCCCAAAACCACCCCCTCCCCCGCTCCAAAAAAAAGCCCCTAAACAACCACAACCCAAAACAAAACCAGACATGAGATCTCTCCTTATTTTATATAATATACTGAAAAAAAACTTAAAATATTTCCACTTCTGTTAGAAATTTTATTCAAAACAATTGATATTGCATGAGGGTTTGGGGCTTTTTTTTCTGTTGTTTTTTTTTTTTAGTTGGTTGGTTGGCTTTTGTTTTTGTTGAGATGTCTTTAGTGTATTTATACTGTCGGTCAGGATATGAATTTTAGTTTTTACAGAACATATTGATTCCCATGTACAAGACTTCTAACCAGAACATATTAGGAGCTCACCATCAGTATAAAGACATATCTGTTTAGAAAAAGACATTAAGCTTTATTTCTCCATTTCCTTTGTAAATTTTAATGGGAAGACATCTGACTACTTAAAAATTCTAGAAAGGTGTTCAGAGCATCTGTGCTTTCTTGAAAGGCAGCCAAAACATCATCAACACATCTCAGCCACAGTCTCTGTCAGCTTCGACAACAGACACAAGATTCTGTCCAGAGGATGATATGAAGGTATTAGTAAATACTGGACTCAAATCTGTTTACAAGAGTTTAGTGACAGAAGGCAGCAAATAAAGTCAGCAAGAACTTGTTGGAATGATGTGAAATCACAGACAAGTTCTGGTTCATGCTCAGGCTCCATTATTATCCACAAAGGGCCAATTTGCTATGCCCTGTATCCAGTTGGGCACAGCAGCACCGTTAAGATCTTCCTTTTGATGCAGGAACTGGAAAGCCAAAACTGTAATCACATACGTGATCCTTCATGAAAGGAAAGGAAAGGTAAGAAAGAGATCAGGGAGTGACAGAGACTCATTTGGTTGAATAAGATCATAGAGATGGGGAAGGAAGAGGGCAAGGGAAGAAAGACATTTCTTCTTCTATCTCGTTCGTGGACGTGCATGGTTACAAATACAGCTTACCCATGGTGAGGCCCAGAAGTAAAATAAGATTAAGAGTAGAGAAAGCTGAAGCCGCATGATGAAGAAAAATGGCACGTGTTGAAATTATGCACCAATCTATTTAAATCAGAATAAAAGCCAGAGAAAATTGGTGGGGTTTTTCCCTACCTGAGGTTCAGCAGGGTGCAGAGACACCAAAATAAAAGGCAGTGACCCCTGGATATCAGACTGCAGGTATGTTTCCATTGCCATCTCTTTCTCCTGAATCATGCCAGATCTTCAGACCATGCAACACCCAATACAGAGCTAAAATCTCTGTCTTCACTTACCTCTCCTCTCTTTCTCCCATAGAGAAAATATTGATGGTCTTTCATTTTCTGAATAATTTTTACCAGGCATAAAGTTCTTGGCAAACAAATCCATTAAAAGGAATCCTTTAAAAACAACAGGCATATTGTCATCTAATTGGACCATCAGATGACCCTTTACAAAGCATGGGATAGACAGAGAAAAATATCACAAAATATGCATTTTCTGGTCATTCAATTTTTGTGCATGTTTTGGAAGAAAAGAAGAACTGTTCTTCAAAAAAATCACATTACTCTTCTTTTTGGAAATATAAATGTTGTTAGGACATTGTTTTCAACCTAGAGATAATCAAATAAAAGCATTCTTCTACATTTTGAGAGCAAAAAGGCACTTAAGTAAAGAACTGAGAGAATGTCATTCAGAACAGCTAATTCTTTTAAGTTTTAGTCAACTGACTCCAATTACATATGAATAATAGGAGAGAAAATGAGTAAATGACAAATTTGTTAATTTTACAGCCAATGTTTTAACTCTAGGAATGGCAGGTTTAGTGTCCTTCATTATAACGAAAATTGGCACAGCTGTATAAAGTCCTCCATTGCTGATGCGATTTGAGTTGTTCTCAGCTGCGCAACTGGCATGCCATTTCAGAGGGGTTAAGTTGGTGTATTTATAGGAAAGAATTTCTTTAATGACCTTTGTGTTAATAAAGAATTATTGGATTTGAACTCTGCTCCACCACACCCAATCTCTTTGCAAATACATTCCTTCCTCCTTTGATAAATCTGGTAATCTTGCCAAAGAAATAAAAGAGAGATAAAAAGCAGTTTCTTAGGATCTGGATGGTTTGCAGCAGTAAGGATTTCCATTCTGACAAAGTATAAATGTTTAGGGAATCTGGTTCTCAGAACTCTCTGTATTAAAGGGATAACTCAAAGATGCCTATCCCTCAGTGTAAGAACAGCATTTGGAACACAAAATCTTTGTATCTAGCTCAAAAATGAAGGGACCTAATGTATTAATTTAATCTCCCTTTCTTTTGTGCATTCACAGCTCTTTTTCTATCCTCATCTCATGATAGAAAATGATCCCTTGCTCCCTGCAAGGCTTTAATTTTGCCAAGTAGCCCACTATGAACCTTCCCCTACAAACCTTCATTTGCAGCTGTGCAGTATCCTCCCTTTCCACTACACAGAGAAGCTGTAGTGGGACTGGTCTGAAAATACCCTTTCCCTGGAAAGTCTCCGAGACACAGCTTTGAGTATAAGAAATGAATGAGTGGCAATAAAAAATAACATAAATTCACACTCTGTCGCCTCTTCAAAGTGAGAAGACACCACTTAATTACAGCTTTCATGATCAATGATAGATTCCTACCAGTGGTGCTATAGATAAACCTGGCACAGTGGAAAGGCTTTACAAGAGATTTGCAAGATAACCTCTGATTTTTATCCTATTTGAAACTGGCCACATTGCATTTCTCCTCTCTGCAGTTTGTCAGCTACAGGCCCAAGGAAGAAATCTAACACTAATATTGTTGAAAGGCCTCTTCAAAATTATGCTGATGACTTCCATGGGGTTTTTCATGACAGTTGCTGAATCTTAATGGTGAAGTAGCCTCACGTATCCAGACTATAAAATACAATGGGAACCTTTGACCTTGCAAATGCTAGGAAATAGCAGCATCTTTCAGCACCACCAGTTTCACTAACATCAATCAGACTTAAGGTAACACTCACTGCTAATCTCCTGCCAAAGAAAAGAGTAAAACTGACTGAAAAACAGTCTTTACATTGAGAATTGTCTCATAATCATCTGAGACCTTAATAATGCTATGCTGCCACCTCTAAGAGGGCATTGCACCCCTAGATGTGTTAAGAGAACTTACCATTATGAATTTCAAGACAAATGAAGAAAGTTCCAGGTGCCCCAGCTGCTGTTGAAGTCATCATGTAGTGTAGGTTGTCTGACAATCACAACAAGAGTAAAAACTGAGCACAAATTCCAGGAGTAGAAGGTACCAGAGGCTAACATCTGCTTCTAAATCTTAATGTTTACTAGAGAACAGCACTTGTCAACAACAGAGGAAGACAATAGACAAGGCACCTGGTAACCCACCATGGTCTGCAGCATGGTCTTCAGGCAGCTATTCCAGAGAGGAGAGTTGCCTTAAGGGAATGTTTCAGGCTTTCCTGTTCTAATACTAAAAACCAGAGTGGTGATTTTCAAATAGAAATCACACATTTTTGCCCTAAATAGTTTCCTTCAGCCCCATGACATCAGTTTGCTGATGGCATCAATCTCTACATATTTATAGTCAAAAATTGCCCAAGTTAATGGTAATTTTAGGAAAACTTCATTACATATGCTTTTATAAATCAACAAAAACATTATAAATTATGTCAAAAAAACCAAACCCAAGTCTGGTCTTGCTGACAGTTGAGTCATACACATAGAAAGAGAATAAAATATAGCATTGATGCCTCACAATTACATGTACCATGAACAGCCATTTATTTAGTGCAATGACTTTTCGTTAGTAAGACTCCAGTAGTTGAGCTGTTGTGTTCTCTGAAAAAAAAATTTTATGTAGACATTTCGACATGAAAGTATATCTTAGGACTTTATTTAGAGAAACCAAATCTTCTGTAAGGGAATTGCAAACTAAAAGTGATTCTTTGCCTCCCATGGTTTGGTAGCATCAGAAGTACAGATTGGTTGCTGGAAAGCTTTATATCTAGAAAGGAAAAAATCCCTAAATTTCTCAAAAGTAAACTGAACAAAGAACTTCATGAACTGGTACTTTCATTACCTGTCTCTCAGGCCCACTCTACAATATAGAGAGGACTGAAAATTATACAGTTCTGTGAAGTGATAGAACTAGTGAAGCTCTTTACTCAGCTGAAAATAGAAATACTTATTTTGATTGTGGCAAACCTCTGTACTTGGGTTATAAGCCAACCTACCTGATCCAGAGACCTGTGAAGTGAGAGGAAATTGTGTCATTCCACCTTCTGAAATCCAGATTTGCCTGGCAATATGTCAAACCCAGATATAGGTGGAAAGCAAAAAAACCCTAAAAACTTGAAGAAATCATTGCAACAATATAAACCTCTATATCTTTCAAATAACTTGTTCAATTTGCTTCAAATTCATAACAAAGAAGACTGCCTTGTTGAAAAACAAGATACGCAAAAATTCTGAATTGGTTGTATGGAGTAAGAGGAAAATGTAAATCTATAAAGATGGGTTGCTTCCTTATACTGATGGAGAGGCTATATTTAACTAACTGCTCTTAGAAAAATTACCTGAGTTAATAGCTCATTGACGAGCCAAAAATATCTTCAGTATTTAGTAAAATAACACACTATGGACAATTTATTTTTAATTTTCCTTTATTTTTTTTTCTAATGCACATTAAAAGTAGTTTTCCATTTAAATATTCTCCTTTTAACCGAAGACTTGATCAGTACAGTGAAATTCTTAAACCCTCATTTTTATTCAATGGCATAATATATTGTTGACATATTAAAATTGCATTCTTTCCAAGAATACAATGATCTCAGCACTGTTTCAATGTAAATTTCACACTCTGGATCAGTTGCAATTGAATTTCATGTTAAGGGGCATTAACTCTGGCACTTCATCATTTGTTCTAAATACCCTGTACTAGGTGTCAAGATGGAAGAACACTGACCTGTTGGAGCGAGTCCAGAGGAGGCCGCCAAGATGATTAGAGGGATGGAGCACCTCTCCTATGAGGAAAGGCTGAGAGAATTGGGTTTGTTCAGCTTGTAAAAGAGATGCCTTAGGGATGATCTGATTGCAGTGTTCCAGTGTCTGGTGGGAGCCCCACCTAGCCTGGCTTTGAACATTTCCAGGGATGTGGCATCTACCACCTCTCTGGGCAATCAGTTCCAGTGCCTCACCATCCTCATGGTAAAGAATTTCTTCCTTATATGTAATCTAACCTTATCCTCTTTCGATGTAAAATTGTCCTATCACTACAAGCCCTCGTAAAAGATACCTCTACATCTTTCTTGTAGGGTCCCTTACTGCAAGGCTCAAGGTGTTCCTGGATCCTTCTCTTTTCCAGGTTGAACAACCCTAACTCTCTCAGCCTTTCCTCATAGGAGAAGTGCTCCATCTCTCTAATCATCATTGTGGCCTCCTCTAGACTCACTCCAACAGATCCATGTCTTTCCTGTGCTGGAACTCCAGAGCTGGAAGCAGCACTGCAGGTGGGGTGTCATGAGGACAAGGTAGATGGGCAGAACCCCCTCTCACCCTGCTGCCCATGGTGCTTTTGATGCAGCTGTTTGGCTTTCTGGGCTTCAAGCACACAGTGCTGGGTCCAGCCTCTCATTCACCAGCACTCCGAAGTCGTTCTCAGCAGGGCCGCTCTTGATCCCTTCGTTCCCCAGCCTGTATTGTACCAGGCCTTGTCCTGACCCAGGCGCAGCACCCAGCACCTGGCCTGTTAATCTCATGAGGTTCCCATTTTCTCTTCCAGTTTGGCAGAATACAAACTGAGAAAACTGTTGAAAGATTAAAGACTCTGGAAGTAACCACCCATACTTCAGTGAGGGCTCTGCCCGTCAACTGAAGTGTGCTCCTGGACTGGGAGCATTAGCTCCCTGTGTCTCTGAACACCCAATTAGGAAAGGTCTTTTTTTCACCTTGTATGTCAGAACTAGTTGGGAAAAAAGAAAAGAAACTTCAGAAAATTGTTTCTCAGACCAAACCCCAAAATTTTACAGTCACGAATTGAAACTTCTTCTCTATCTTTAGACTTATTGTAATGTTGCCATTACTGGAAGTTTCACTGCTGGAAAAAAAAAAATAAAAGTAGAAAGGGCAAAGAGCGCTTGCAAGGTTCCCAACTGGATTCCCCCTCCTCAGTTCTGGCAAAAATATGCCAAAACCTGAAATATTTTGTACAGTAGGTTTTAGATTTCATCAATCCAATTTTTCCATAAATTTCTGGTTAAAGCCTGTAGAGCTCCAAATCAGAACTTGAGATTAGAAATTGTCATCGGTCCTTGAAAAGTTTTTAGAGGGAGTAAGAACTTTTAACTATTGAAAATTTCCATGGGGCTATTGCATTAAAGCAAGAAATTAATTGCATATATACATATATGCATATATGATACATATATGTATATGCATATATCTACAGATATATTCATTGTGCACAACTATAAGACAAAATTGTAACAATTCTGGGTGTGGAAAATGGGACTAAAGAAGAATTTGCACTGGCAACCTTTCCTAGTGAACACTCACTAGGAAAGGAGGAGTTCACATCACCATGGGTACACTTCAAAGATCTCTGTGCCAAGACAAGTTTCCCATCAGTTTGGCTTTTACATTTCTTACAGAACAAGAACCAACTCTTTAGTGCAGAAGCAGGTCCTCGTGTGTGATGTGAACTCCTCGAAGACTTTTCCCATTTTATTTGCTTAGACCACAAGACCATCTTTCTCTATTAAATCTGAATTACTATTTACGTCTTAGTTGTGTCCACACACTGTAATCCAAACACCGAAGATGTCAAATAGTAAATTGGGAAACAAGTGTAATGACAAAGAAGCAACTTTTAAATATGTCTGGCACTGAACACATTTTTTCCCTTTTATTATTTATTATTTTATTATATTTCAAACTCAGAAACATATGTCATTTTAAGGCTGGAGACCAAGCAACTAAAGTTTCTTCTTTTTTTTTTTTTAATATGAGAATGTTGAGTAATTTGTTATGAATTGAAACAAATGGAGAAGCAGAGCTTCTTTAATTCAGATAATTCTAGATGCTATTAAGATATAAATAATGATATAATGTATTTAAAAGTCAACAAAAGAGACTGTAAAAAAAACCTACCTCTTAGAACACTGGAATAAAGAAAACATGTAAGCTCGCATTTGAATGTAAGAATATGTTCATGGAATATTGGACTGCTTTACGTTGGAAATTTGCCTCAGATGAAATTGACTGTAGTTCTGGAATGGCAATGAAATCACGGCTGGTAATAACCAGTGGGAATTTTTTCCTGCTGGCTGGAATCCCAGAGCTCAACAGAAGAATGAAAAAATCAAGTCCAGCATTTGGAATTACATTGGAATAGGGATCTATTTGAAAACTGTCTGGAGTCTGACCTGCTAATTAACTCCTATTTTAAGAATTTAAAAGGAAGATGGGACTTCTGTGGGTGTGATGTCTGCTGCTCTATAATACTCATGTTAAAGCAGCAAAAAGGAAATGATGTACTAGAGAAAGGCAAAGTATGCTGCTTACTGATTCCCTTCTGCCTTCGCCACAGAAATGAAACTTATCTGAGTGAAACAGCTTATGAAAAAATCCCCCACGCCCAGTTGATTTTATATATAGCTCTTACTTGAGATCTCGTCAAAGAGAAGAAAAGCCTATTTGATATTCAGCTACCTCTTCAAAATATGTTTTCGCATCAGTAAAGCACAATACATTTGGAGATGGTCACATTTCACTTCTTAATGGACCTGATCTGGCATAGCACTTGGGGCCATTCCAGAATAAATTATTGAGGGCAATTTTTTCATACATAATTCTTGAGTCCTTCAATAGATTACTCAAATAAAATAACAACAAAAAAAGCCCAAAATAAAAAAAAATCCACCTATTTTTATATTAATTGAAGACATATGAGGTTTTTTTGTTTAGTTTTAAATTTGATTTTCTGAAGTAGTTCATGAAATCCATTAATTTTAAAATCCTCTTATGGTACATTCCGATATTAATGCTGCTAATTCATTTTTTCCCTTTAAGACCTTAATCCTGTTTCACCGGACCGGAATCTCACCTACATGACAGGTTAATTTGCAATATATTCTTGAATTCTGGAGAATATTTATTTAATTAACTAAGATCAGACAGCAATTGAGTTGAAACCTATAAAATAATTCTTATTGGATTCCAATATAACAAAGTTGGGGGTTTTTTTATGCCAAATGAATTATACAAGTGTAACCATCTTCAGCTAAATTAATCCAATATGAGTGATGATGTACTTGCCACACATAGAAAGACTTAGACATCTACTGCAATTTATCATAATACCTCTTTAACACTAAGGAGATCTGAATATTTAGAGTAGTAATGTGTCAGTATGTGATTGCCAAGATAATTTGTGCTGTGCATAACACCCAAGAACTGCAAATCCTAATTCACTTATTTTCTATTTGTCCTTGTCTCCCGAAGAATCATTCGGTTCCTAAATCCTCCCTGTGACTTTCAAAAGTAGTCTTAAAGCTAGACAAATTTATGGTTGTTTTATGCCAAATGAGTTCATAACATGCATGGCTGCTGGAATTACAGAGACTGAGAAAATGATCCACTCTGTATATTGTCAGAACCTAATATTCATGGCGAACTGAACCTGTTCAAATCCTCAAAGAGCAAATTCTAAAATGAAAACATTTGCTCCGCAAATAGCAGTATTTTGGAGGGTATGGAAATGACATTCTGGTTTGCAACTTGGGTACTTTTTGGATGGCTCACATTAACTGCCTCATTGAAAAGATGAAAGGGTACCACCAGTGTAAACAAAACCTGTGTGAAACAAACAAGCAATTCATATTAAGGGAGCTATAAGTGATCGAACGGGCAATGGAGCACGCTGTGAAAATAAGATTTGCATACTTTCCTGAGAACTTCGGAATTAACCCACAATGGCTCTCCTGACCACAACACTTCAGTAGCAACACTGGATATATTATCCTTTTACGGCAAAGGAGACTTCAAAATCTCTTGTTAGTTGTGTAATATTAATTAATCTGACAGACAGCCCTTTGGAAGCTGGATCTAAAAGGCTTTAGAGGGAGCTGATATCAACTGGTGAAGAGAACAAGTTACCAGCTTGGAAGAGCTGTATCCACTGCTATCTGAGATGGTAAAAGTTGCCTCCAGTGTAAGTTTGTGCATGTGTGTCTGTATGTACATACTTACATCAATATTCAGTCTAAGAGCAAGTGCGCACTTCAGCTTGTTAATGTTTAAGGTGTAAGGATTTAAAAGGAGAAAAGCTGAGCTATAAAATACCTTCATTATGGCACAAAATTGATTAAATACATTAAAATAACAGCAAAAATATACATCAAGTGCAATTTAATGTAGCATTTCTTGCTCTTTTGGGGAATTTCATTCTTTCTGAGCAAGATTAAATACTGTGAACTGTGGCACAATATTCTCAATAATGATAAAAGCATAAAAGTACAAAGACTGACTGATATGATGAATGATGTCTGACTGAAAAAGTCAGGGATCCTGTGAAAAATTATGCAACTGAAACTGATGGCAGGGTTAAAAAAGACTGGCTGAGTGATGAGCACCATGTAAAGGGACTCATGCTTCCAAGCCTGAGCCACTTTTGAACAACACAAGTGATGAATGCACATAGACGTTAAGGAGGTAAGGAATTAAAGTTGTAGGAGCAATTCTAAAGTTTTCACATCATAATTTTGTTCATTTCTTGGTTTTGTCCTTCTAAGACTCTAGTCCAGTTAATGCTGGATCTTTCTTTCTTTCTTTCTTTCTTTCTTTCTTTCTTTCTTTCTTCCTTCCTTCCTTCCTTCCTTCCTTCCTTCCTTCCTTCCTTTCTTTTTTGTTTTTGCCCTTTAAACCCAAAGTTTGAATGTAGAGAGTTCAAGAAATGGTTAAGATAAAAGGACCTTCTGTCGTGCAGGCCAAGCGCGTGACATGATGCAGTTTATTTACTCATAGGTTCAGTCCTAGATCAAAATTGGAATTTTATTCCTTAATTTCCTTTGTAAGATGTTAAAATCACAGGGTTTTGGAGCAATTTAGCTTGGGAAGGACATCTGCTGGTCATCTGGTCTAACCACTTCCCAAGGCAAAACTCCAGCTTCAAAAGTTAGATCAGGTTTTTCCAGCTCTTGTGTTGTCCAGGTTTTAATATCTCTCTGTATGGAGATGCCAAAGCCTCTATGGACAATCCTTTTGACCACGGTCTTGGTGAAATAAAAATTTAAATATCCAGTGAGAATTTCCGTTGCTCCACTGCTTTTCTTTTATCCGGTTTCTAAGTGTTTCTGAGGTGAGCCTAACAGACTTTTTTCAGGCTGAATGGTTCCGGCTCTCCCAGCCTCTTCTCAATGGTCCAAGTCTTTAATGACCATCACAGACCCTCACTGAACTTATTCCAGTTTGTCCAGGTCTCTCTTAAACTGGGGAAGGATCAATTCCCTGTAGCTGATGCTCTGCGCAATGCAGCCCAACAGCTCTGCCCAACAGCAGGATGCTGTTGGCTTTCTCTGCTGCAAGGACGTTTTTCCTGGTGATATTCAACTTTGTGTCCAAAAGGAACTCCAGGTCCTTTTATTCACAGGAATGCAAAGTCTTACCTAATACCCTTTCACAATATTTGAGGAAAGGAGGTAATCTAATACATGTCAGATACAACAATAGAAGTGATAGTCTAGGGCTATCAAAATCATCCCATTGTGCAAGGAGGAAACTCTAAGTGTTTCAGTCTGTACTTAGTCTGCTTAATTTTTATTTCTAGCTTGCCGAGGGACAAACAGTGTAGCTCTTTTATTCTTATTTACAGTTGTTCAAAATTAATTTCAAATACATAATTGTTCATTTGCAGATTTTAATATTTTCTTCCCCTGTTGGACAATGCCATATCAAATATTATTAAATTAATTAGGACATATTTATAATGTAGAAACATCACAGATATTCACAGCAAGTGAAAAACTTTACATTTCAGTACTCCTTAGTATTGAAGTATGCACTATACTTTTTACTTTCTGTTTAGCAGTATGGAAGTAAGGAAGAGTTCTGCACTTCCAAGGGAATTAAAGGAAGTGGTTTGCACCAATTTACACTGCTAATAAAAGACCAGTGTTCTTCCCCTTCTGCCCCCTGAATGATTATCAAAATCAGAAGCACAGAGGAAACGCTGTACCTGTAAGAGACTTCATGTATAAGAAACAGATGTGGATAACTTTCATATACTAAAGATATGGCATATAATTCTAAAATGTTACAAAACAACTACATTGAAAAGCCGTATTACAATAACATTCCACTGGGGGACTGTTTTATAATTCCCCATAAAGCTTTCAAATCCCTTGTTGTTATCTTCACATTATGCTATCTCTGTCAGTAATATGCTAAGACATTAAAGATAAATCCAATAAATGTTTCATAAAACTATGCAAATTAGCAACTAGACTTAATCTTCCAGGATCTATGAAATTTTATATAGTAGCTGTAGTTACAATTAAGTTTCATGTAAGAGGCCAGCTCTGCAGAAGAGCAAGTGAAACTTTCATTGACATTACAAACGTTTCATTACAAACCTAACACTTAGACTGGTTACAGATGGAACGACAGCATCATAAGGTATGAAAAAGTAATAAGGCTATACCATCCTCACATTGCTAATAAAGTTTTAGAGAGAGAAGTTAATGGCACAGACAACTGACCCTCTCTTGTGCTGGCAAAAATGTCAACAGCACATTTCTGAAACATGCACTGGTGAAAACTGTTTCACCTACTTAATAATGAAGGAACAGAAAAATACTTGGAGAATAGTTAAGAACATCACATCCTTTGGTCCATGCATTTGGTCTCGCTTTACACAATGAAATCTTCTTTATCCTGCTTGCTGTAATTACAAAAGTAAAAGTGTGATCTCAGTCTCACAGGTGTGTCTGTCATGAGCCCTTCTGAAATATGTGGATCTTAGGTGTATTTGAAGATTTGACTCTTTATCCAGAACTCTGTGCTCTCTGCTGCAGAAACACAAACTACCACAGATCTTTCTTGCACTCTGGGTCTTTATCTTCCTTGTAGACACATGGACAAACACACATTCTCCACATGTACATAAAAATATAGGTCCCTTCAGAGAACTAGCAACTGACATTGAAAAAGCAACTAGAGCACACTCTCAGAAAGACATGCAATACAAGCTACATGGAAAGCTTTACTTAGAGGCCAGAAAATTTCACTGGATTCAAAGATAATTTTGCTAATAAGGAGATCTGAATATCTGGACCAAAATAAATTTGAATTTATACCTTGATAAATGTTGCTTTTACATATTGTTCTTTGTTGATAAGTTATTAGAATGCATAATAATGTCAGTTGTTTTTCTCAGTCATACTGACAGCATGACGTATCGTGTTACAATCTTATTATAGAATATCTTGAGCTGGAAGGAATCCACAAGGATCTTTGAGTCCTACTCCTGGCTTTGCACAGGACCACACCAAAAATCCCATCTTGTGCCCAAGAGCATTGTCCAAATGCTTCTTGAACTGTGTCAGGCTTGGGACCATGACCACTTCCCTGGGGAGCCCATTCTAGTACCCAACTACCCTCTGCGTGGAGAGTCTTTAACTAATATTCAACCTAAACCTCCCCTGACTCAGCTTCATGTCATTTCCTTGGGTCCTGTCACTGGTCACCACAGAGCAGAGATCAGCGTCTGCCCCTCCTCTTCCTCTCACCAGGAAGCTGAAACTGGAATGAGGTTTCTCCTCAGTCTCCTCTTCTCCAGGCTGAACAGACCAAATAACCTCAGCTGCTCCTCATAAGGCTTCCCCTCAAGGTCCTTCACCATCTTTGTAGACATCCTTTAGATGCTTTCTAACAGCTTTATATCCCCTTCTTATAATGTGGCACCCAAAACTGCCCCCAGCACTCGAGGTGAGGCCGCCTCCGTGCAGAGCAGAGCGGGACAATCCCCTCCCTTGCCCGGCTGGGAATGCTGTGCCTGATGCCCCCCAGGACTCAGTTGGCCTTCCTGGCTGCCAGGGTACTGCTGACTCGTGTTCAACTTGCCATTGACCAGCACCCCAGGGCTCTTTCCACAGGGCTACTCCCCAGCCTCTTGTTTCCCAGTCTGTGTGTCTATACAGGATTCCCCTACCCCAGGTGCAGAATCTGGCTCATCTGACTGCCACTGAGCAATTATTATGGTTCCTATGTCTGTCCTGTACTGACAGAACTTTGGTCTATAATCGAAGTTTCACAACAGAACTGCAGCAAGCTTAACTACACGTTTGAATATGAGATAATTGTACTTCTTAAAAAGGAATAGCAAACACCACCAAATACAGTGATCTTGAGGGTTCCTCAGGTAGTTTTCCCTGTCAGTGACCCCTATTGATAAATGACTTTGTTCTCGAGATTCTCCAGGCTCTGATCTCCAATTCACTGTCACTATAGCAAGTCTGCCTCTGTCTCTGTAGAACATCTCCAACACTGTTCCATCATGCTCTGTCTTTTTATTGTCTGCACATGTTCTCACACCAAGCCCAGCATTCCCGCATCAATTTGAGCAGGAAAAAGAAAGTAAATAAGTGCATGTCTGTGTGCATGTTTAATGACCCAGGACAAGACAAATGACACAGAGGAAGTGTGAAGTGTAGCTATTGCCCATATCTAGTCCTTTAACCAACCAATGGGAAAACCTATATTAAGTCATGAAATCACTGTCTCACGTGATGCTGATGGAGCAACAGTATTCATCAGCAGCTACATGGAACTCTTTAGACAAATTCCACAGAATCAATTTTCAAAGTCTTTTGGACTGCAATAATGCCAGGATTTCTGTTTGAGTGTTGCCAGCTAGAATCCATGAACAGTCATTAAGACCCTAAATTCGGATGTATATGATCGTGTTATCTGATATTATAATAATTCTTACAAAGAGGGATTTCTAAATGTGAGAAAGTATTTCCTGCACATCACTCATTACCTCTTATGAAGCGTTTTTAAAAAAAGGTTACATGTATTACAGGTACTCATGCTGTGGGTATTCACGCTGTGGGTATTCACTGGAAAAGTTTCAAATATCTAAGCATAGAAATCATGTGGCTAAAATATATCCATAGGTGGTTATGCACACAGGCCAACATTTAAATATTTGAACAAAGGTCTATTAAAACAAAAAAAAAAACATAACAAGTCTGAACTACTCCACAGTGATGATCACAACACTACACAAGGGAAAAACAGCCATAAAAGAAGATCCACTCTGGATGTCTATATAATTCCTCTATATAAAATCACTAGAAAACTCTTTGTTTGTTTTTAAACAAAATAAAACAAATGAAAACACAGACTAATTTCTCAGCCTGGAATTCATGCTCTGAACTTTCAAAGGTGTTGACATCCTAGACTGTATGTTTTGACCTCACACTAATAGAAGTCACAAAACACTCCCATGTTATAGGATGGGTCACTATTGTAACTTACATGTATGTACCTTAACTGAATCCTAAAAGACACAAAATTCTTCCCCATTGAATAATTTAGCTCATTGTCTTGACTGCCCATGAATTTCTCAGATAGGCAATTCATGTTGCTGATCACAAGTGACATTAATACACCAGCTGTCATGTAATGCATTTAAACTTGCCTTTTACTGTACAATGCAAATGTGTTTTCTCTGAGCATTCTGAGTGCAACTTAACAGCCAGGCAGGAAGTGGGATAATTGGTTAAAGAGATTCACAGTGCACTATTAGTATTTTTATTACTGCAGTAATTTTATTGTGTGTTTGACATATGAGGGAGAGGAAAAATGAAAAGGCATTCTGTATCTTTCCAGTTCCACTAAACCGTTTTGCAACCAGAAATTAAAGTGCTGACTAAGAGGCTATAATGAACCTTAGGAATAATCATGAATATTTTTCCTGATTTTGCATTTGTATCACTCTCAGCAACAAGAGAAATATTGCAAGAGTGTGTTTTTTACCAGCACTTAGAGCTGTATTAGGAGTTGACACCCTTATAAATGTTGTTATTAAAGCCTTATTCGGATAAGGAAAAAGAAAATTGTATAGAACTAAGAAAGAATACTAAGTGAAGAAACTTAACTTTGAATATAGAAAGTTTCTGTGGCAAGTTGCCTAGTTGAAACTGTAAGTTTGCATTCTCCCTCACGAGTTTTATAGCATCTTTCTGCAGTTTCCTTTACTGTGGCATTCTGTGTGGCATATTGTATGTTCTAAGAGATAGATAACTGTTAGTCAGATCCAGGTTTTTTTACCCAGACATAATGCCTACAGAAAACAATGGGATCTGCCAGAGCAAATGTAAAATGGAGGATAAGGCATGCTGAGAGAAACATTAGAGGAGTGCAAACAGTGATGGAGAGTTGAACACTGAGAAGATGCAAAATACTCATTTATTTTCCTCATGCATGTTTGTATTCTGATGTTTTTCAACTGCTTTAGAAACAACCACAGATTTAGAATGTCTACGCAACACCAGCTATTTACATCTCCTTCCTAGCCCTTTGACAGGGTTAAGAGACTGCATTTTTGTGGCAATCTAAATAGAGGAAAATTGAAATTAAGTACAGTATTGAAACTCACTAATCAGATAAAAAAAAGACACAAAATATCTCATGTCACTAGAAAAATATTAAAATTTCTTATTAGGTAGATGGAACTTTCTGTGTGAGTCAACAACAGTCTGAATCAGTCTGTGAAAGGCGACGTTGTCTCAGGACAGTTGGTCAGATCCAGACTGGAAAAATATAGGCTAATAAATCTCAGAGTGGTGACTGAAATTCAAAATGTGCTCTTGGTGGCAGGGAGAAAGATGAAAAACAGTCCTGGTCAAATAACCAGCTTGTGATAGCAGAAGGCGAGCCACGCATGACTTTAGAGGGCTAACAAGAATGAGTCAGTACTGCTCTTTTCCAGATCTTGAAAGGGATGCAATGGTCAACTGGAAGAGCTTTGAGGGCTAGCAAAAATCCCACAAGTGGTTTCTACTTATATTTCATTTCTGTTGCCTTTTCTATTAAATTAAAAAAAAAGTATTTTCAGAATTGTACATTTGGACAATGTTGGTCTCTAGCAGCCTTCTCTTTCAGACTCTGCAAGGAAGGCAGTTAAATTATTTTTCTCAGCCTGGGAATAACTTGCTGGAAAATCACTGCTGACTTAGAAGCTATCAGAAATGATCAGGGAAGTGGAAATTTAAGTCTCTGCCTGTGTTACTTACTGCTGTGACTTACCTCACTTCCAAACAGAAGACACAGATCAAGCCTGAGTCTATTTCACACCAAGAAATAGCTTTCTTTTTTTTTCCTTAATTTGTTCAGCAAAGCTAATGGTTTACTGTGAAGTCATTTTCAAATTCTAGTTTACGAATGTCAATCTGTCTACCTAAAATACCTTCTACACCGTTAATTGGATATATTATTATTCCTTTCTTCCTGCCAAAAACTGCTACATAGTTTTGCTTTGTGTTTTTGAGCAGTAATTAGATTTCAGATGACTACTAGCGTTTAAGAATCTAAAACTAGCTTTTGTGTTATGTCTGTGAAGTACTTGATAACAAAATGCTTCATATACATTAATATTACTGTTCTCAGTAAGAGCTACTTGGCATGTGCAGAGCTGAATTATTGGCGACTTCAGAGTTCCAGTCTTTGCTTCTCTTGTCTATAAAAAAGGTTCTAAAAGGCTACCCTCAATTGATATTTGTTGTCATTTGTATTTCATATCAAAACGCTTTCACTTAATTGTGCTGTACTAAATATTTTTTCCCAAAGTGGGGAGTTGAAGATTCTGACATGGACATCTGTGTCAATCACCATCTGTGATTTTGGTTAAAAGCCTATATCACCTTCCTAGCTGCACTTATTTTAAAACGGAGCTTGCCTGTAAAACATCATGATTTAGAGCTGATCATATAAATATCCAACCTTCTGTTGTGTGCCTTCTTGAAGAGTACTGTTTGTACGTTCACATTTTCAAGCTATGATGAAGTGTGCCCCTTTCCCTTGCTACATTTTCAGGCATCTGCAAAGCCCATATTTAAATGGCTGAGTGAAAAGATTGTAAAACATATTTTGAAATGTAAAAGTTTCCTATAAAGTGCATTTGCCTGCCTTGTGAACTTTGAATTGAAGGCTATCTCTCAGTATATTACATTCATTGCTTGCTTTTATTATCCCAAACCTGTAGTGACTTTGCTTTCCCTTTTGCTCTGTTTGGTCTTATTTGTTTTTGTCATTCCTCTCAAGGGTATCATGCCCTGGGTAATAATAAAATAAAAGGTTCATTCCTCTTGCAGCATTCTGCACACTGACTGAATTGTTCTAAACTCCAGAGGCTGAGAAAGGCAAAGCAATGTGAATGATGATAGGTGAAAAGGTCATTGTTTCATTCTTGTATAAAATAATTTTTGGTGCCCACACTTTTTCACTTTTTTTTCCTTCCTTTCCTGAAGGCTTTTGTTTTAAGTCTCTTTTTAACTCTCTTTAAATGATTTATGATCTCTTTCACACTTTGTTACCTTTCTCTGCATTGTAAATGCCAGTGTGCCACATCTGAGAGATGGGAAGTTAACACGCCGTGGGGTTTTATTGACGAGTCTGTGTCAGTGCAAAAAGAAAATGTTTTTAGCTGGTAAAGCACTGCATTTGTTATCCAAAACCTCCTGACAGTAGTAATGATAACACATGAATGAGATGAAATACTGTCAAGACCTTTTCAGTGTGGTGGAGCAGAAGACGTGTGAGACAGGGAGAAAATTCCAAGATTTCAGAAAGTTGATTCTTTAAGAAATAAATCAGTATGAGTACGTCTATGTACCTGGCATTCGTACACAGTCACGTTTGCCTAAAGATGCATATCAGAAGACAGTATTCTTTTATTCTCCCAGCTGAGAGGCAGCATTCCCAAATGCCTGTTGAAACCATTTGGGATCTCAGCCCTGCATCTGCCTCTCTATCAGCTACCAGCCTCCAGCTGATCTTGAAAAATTAATTTCAGCTCTCCTTTCCCAGTCTCTTGATATGCAAAATGGAATTATTGATCCACCTCTCTTCAGCAAAATGCGTTTGAGAAGCACTAATAAGGCATGAAATAGGTAGAAAAGCTGTGAAACATCACACACCCATATTTATAGCCCCAAAAGATGCATTATGGAAATGAGAGCTGGCAAAACTTTCTAGATCATCTTTCATAGGTATGCTTCCTGACTGAGGAAACTTAATAATTCTGTGTACTTGAAAGTCAATGAAAGGCCTTCTCCCAAATTCACAAAAGGACCTAAAAATTATCTTCATAAAACCTTCAAACCTTCATGTAAATGAAGAAATGAACTATGAGTTACAAGAAAAAGGTTTCAATCCCTTATTCAAATTAGGCATGCACTCACTGTACACAGAGCCTTAGGAGAGATGTCAAATACTGTCACCTCTGAGTTTCTCTGTGATGCTACGCGGTTAGCAGGGCACACAGTCAGCTTTGTACAGACCCTGGAGTTTCTCTAAACAGAAAGAAGCACTAAATACATCTTTTCAGTTTGCATTTTCATACAGTTAATGTATCCCATTTCCACTGCTGTACTGGCTGATGGAATGAGCAGAACGTAGGTTTTCTTTCCAAGAATATGTACTTTCTCTTAGCTCCTTTATGGCACTTCAGTATTATCTAATTTCTGTTGTAGCCCATGAACTTCCATGGCAATAACAATTAATATCTAGTTTGCATCAAACAGCTCAATAATTTCTAAACCCCCAGCTGTTAATTCTATAATTCTAAAACTATAATTCTTCAGTTATAACACTATATGTTATATATATGCACACACACCCACCTCTATGGGTTTTTTCTTTGCGAAAAAATGTTACAGACAGGGTCGGTAAAAATTTGCCTTCCAATTATTTTGCAATGAAAAAATGGAGGTTTGGGTGAGCTTTGGTCTAGAAAGGAAGGTAGCCCTTTTCCAGGTCGGTTAACTGGTGTGATGAGTGAAAAAATTGACTAAAAATTGACCACATCGTGTTGTAAAAGAGCAGAAGTATGCCTAGAGACCTACCATTAATTAAGAGCAAGTAGGAAGACAAAATCGGATCCAGCATAGTCTGAATGATTGATCTGAGTCCATGGCTGCAGACAGGGGAAGTTCAAGTAAATTCTAAGGTAGACACCAATATATTCCTTGATTTTAAAACAAGTTCATTCCAGTTAGTCACCTTGGTTTGCAGATGGGACATTTGATTATTTCCTAATAAAACATCTGATGAATTAAGGGTTAGTAGTTGGAAGACCTAAATACTGAAGAAAATACAGAAATTAAATTTTGTAGCAGGTCAAAGTGGTGATAAAATGGCTATGGGAATCCTAGAATACACAATATAATAGAAATATAAGAATGTAGAGAAAAATACTCTACGCTGCAATTTTTGAGACACACATCTTCTTTAGCTCTTTTTTTCATACCTTTTATATGTCATTAAAAAGAAAAGAAAAAAGGAAAAAAGCAATAGGAAAAAAAAAAAGTAACTTGCTACAAAGAAAAATATCTCTTCTATAGCTAGGTAGCTGTCGTCAGTTGACCCAATCTGAGTATCTTTCTACCAGACTGCAGAAGTCAGCAGCTCAGTGGACTTGCAGTGCTTTTACAACCAGAACAAGAATCGAGGCAAGGTGTAAAGTATCCTTTGACACTGAAACACCTTTTGTGTTCCTCCTCCCTTTCATGGAGCTTTGTGCTTGCTCCCGGCTTGGCTCTCAGACTCCTTGTACTGTGCACAGACTCTTGCAGGTCTCTGGAATAGAGCCCAAACATTCCGTAAGGCAAGCAAGGCATTCTCTATTCTAAATGTTCACTTTCCAGATGTAGGCAGCCTTCCACCAGTGAGCACTGAAGTAACTCTTAAATATGCAGCAAGAGCAACTGGCTGTACATATTCATGAATTTTATACTACAGAGTAGCAAAAAAAGAAGAAAGAAAAGGCAGAGGTGAGTGGATAATCAAAGAGTACAACTGTTCAGAGGAATACTCAAAGGAAATAGGATCTTAGGACTGTATCACACAATTAGATAAATAACTCAGACATTTGCCCAAAGAAATGCACACCGACAATGATAAAGGATGTCTGAAGAAAAATTAGAGATAGGAAAAATATCTTGAAGTGTGTTAAAGATACAGAATATCCTTTTGCACATTAGGAGACAGACACGGGAGTGTCTGTCAGTGTCTCTCAGTGTAACCAAGGGAGAACAGGTACCAGATTTCTTTGGAGAAATAAGTGTTCTAGAAGAAAATCTGACAAAGAAAGAGACCTTGGGAAACCATGAAGCTTCATCAACTCAGTAGCTCTCCAAGAAAATTTAAAAATAGCAAGCACTGAGGTAGGCATGAATGCAGAAGCTACAGCAAATTTAGCTTATTAAATGTGAGAGGTAGAATATTTGCTACGGCATTTGAGGAATAAATAAAGATATCTGTGGGAGCAGGGGCAGTGAAGGGGCAGACCAGGCTTAGATCAACACAACTGCTCAGCTGCTTGTGTTAAAACAGATGCTGAGTGATTTTGCAGAACAGAAATTAAGATATTGCTAAAATTTGATATGCTTTAAATAGGTTTTTGGGAGTATATTTAAAAAGGCAACTTTGTAAAATGCATATTATTCTTTGGAAATCGATCAAGCTGGTAGTTTACCTTTTCAGTAAGCTGAGGGGCTCAGTGAGAATAGATAAAAGTTTGACTGCCATGAGATATGTTCATTTTACTACTAGAAGAATCCATAGTTTTAGCTTTCAGATGTGAAATAGAAATCATGGTCTTTAAGGGAATTGTGAGGAGCTGTGTATTCATTGATGGCAATGAATTCACAGTCTTGAGGAGACTGATTTATCAAGATTAATGGAGACTGAAAAAGCAGAAAATATGAAAGTGAAGACTACCAGGAAAAAATTAAAAAAAAGAAGTAGACAGCAGACAAGAGCAGAAGAACAATTAAAACAAATATAAAAATTAAGAGACAAAGGCCTAAAACAGATAGGGAATATAACACTTTTGAGAGAGAGTATGTTTTTCTGAAGGTATCTGAAAGGGGTTTAGTTACTGTAAAATTAGTAAAAATCAACAACATTTGAAAGAAAAAAATGGGGGTTTTTTTGTTGTTTTGGTTTTTTTATAGTACAAATACATGATTAGAAGTCATGATTGTGTTATACAGAGGTACTGTTTTACGAGTTGGAATCCAAAAAGCTAGACAACAGACAAAGACACTGACTCTACAGATGAGCTACCTGAGGGGAATACTGCAGGAAATAAAAAAATAAAAAAAAAAGAAAAAGGAAGGAGAACTGATAATGAAATGGTTTGGACAAGAAACAATAACTTTACAGATGATCTAAGTCAATTGACTGTGGTTAGGTTTGTGTCAATTGTAAAACTAACAAATGTCAGACTTGATGAAACCAAGTTAAAGCAGTGAAACACAGATGATCAATGACAAGATGGGCAGATTTATGAGAAAATTATATAGAAGAGAAAGCACTTTTAAATTATCAGTAAAAGATAGGAGGAAAAGCCTGTTAGGAGTATTCAATTCAAAGACATAAATTATACACATAAAAGGTATAAGACATGAGAAAATACATAGCAAAAAACATGGGTGAAAAAAACAGTGTTGCACAAGCACAAATAAACTTCTCTTTGTGGTTTTTATTTTAATGCAAGGAATTTACAATACTTCTGCAAGTAGAAACCCCATTTAGGTTGAAGGATGCCATCACGTTTCAACCTGAGCATTGGAAAAGTGCTTGAACATATTTGCAGCTGAGAATGACTGCACACAAGCATAGGACCCCTTTCTCACCTGAATTTGGTCTTTTTTTTTTGGTGTGTGCCAGGGGAGATCTAGCTGAGACAAAGGCTTTGAGAGCTGTTTAGAACATCAAGTGTTTACTTGGCAGTAAAGTGGAAAGTTCACTAAAGTTTCTGTTCATCGCATCCATTAGATGTCTGCACTACATTTCTAGCTTATATTTAAGGGCTGGTGTTTGAGTTCATTTCTATGAGCTAAATCTGACCTAGAAGATCAGGGCAGTCACTTGCAACCTACTTAGATTGCTCACAGGTATGTACTTAATGCAGTATCTAATAGGATCTGAGATATCCTATTGTGACGATCCCTGGGACCTGTGGGAGATCTGTGACATTTCGATGGCAGAAAGGAGCATCTGAAATGTCACTAGCCAGCAACATGTGGGCAATTGAATCAAGCCTTCAAGATATATTACATTTATCATATGCAAAATAAATGAACAATAGAATGGGGAGCAGTCTGAGCTTAAGCAATATTCACCTGGCTTTGAAAAGAGTGCAGAAAAAAATTTAAAATAGGCTTATAGCTCAAAGAATTTCATGTAATGCTAAATATTATATATATATAGTTTCCTTTTATTATTCTTAAAAAATAAAACAGCAAAATGTCCTTCATGGAACATGTGCCCCTAAGTTAACAATATTTCTTACACTTTAATGAAAACAATGCACTTTTTGACATTTGTAAAAAATGTCAATTACCTGTGGTCAGAACAAAAAACTCAACAAATAGAGAGACGTGACATATTTTAAATATGTTCAAAACATGCTTAAAATTGGTTCTGCAAATACAGTTACTGAAGTGGATATCTGTCAAAGAAATAGACCTGGTCAAAATATCCATCACCTGTGAACTGAACCAAAGCATAAGCCCTGTGCTAGACCCGTGCTGAACAAGCACAGTAGCTATTAACTCCTTTTCAGAAACTTCAGCTTTGCTTGTCTTTCATGAACAGTTCTTTGCCTACTGAAGTTAAAGGCAGATTTTATAGCTAGCAAGAAAGCTCGGTTACTATGTAAATTGTTACCATGTACTTGTATTCTCTGTTATTCTCAGCAAAGAAAAAAAAAAAACAAAACCAATAAAACACTGCCCTGATAAAATTAGCGGTGCTTTTTTTACCCTGGTAATTTCTTTCAGGAGATTTTGGGGAAGGCGGGGGGATATAAATTGATGATAAGGAAACAAAACTTTTAAAATTCTAGCATAGTCTTACACAATAATAGGTCAACCAAAATGCTGAGGAGAAATCAGAGGTTGGAATGGGAATACATGTTTAAAATTTTGTAAGTATTAAGCACTGTATAATGCTCAATTGTGAGGAAATGACTCTGCTTCTCAACATGTATAAATGCAGTAAGTACAATTAGCTCCCTAGACTTCAAATATTTCTTTAAATCTGAATCATAATTGTAAATGTTAATCAATCTTCTAGTGAATGGTATCAGAATAAGCACTAGAATTGTTACAAATGGAAACAAATGAAAAGGTGAAATAACTTTATAAAAAGACATAGATAAACATACAAAATATGCCTTCCAGCAACATTTGAACACTTAGACGGTTCCAAAAGCAACAAAGATGAAAATTACATAAAAAGTGTTCAAGAAAATTTTGTAGGGGTTTTTTTGTTTGTTTGGTTTGGTGTTCGATTTTTTTGCATATTAACCCATTCAAGTAAATTTTATGTCTATGTCATTGCAGAGCAGGGACACTACATTAATTTTGGGAATAATCCAAAAAGCTGATATTGTTCCTGTATTTCCTGTTAATTAAAATTTAAAAAAAAAAAAAGAGCTTAATTCGAAGGCTGCAATGTTAATAGGCAATGCTAAATTCCAGTCATATTCAGAGTGAGGAAATAGGAAATAAAATGTCACTATCCACTGTTTCATAATTTCTCATGTTCATTTGTTTATTGCTGTTATTAGCAAGAGTTTCTTTTCAATTTTCTGTCCATGGAAGGCACTCAGACACAGGAACCTCAGCCTCCCTTCCGTTTATGAACCATCCCTGTTTCACATGTAACAGCTTTGTCAGTTCAAAAGTGCAGGCGCTGAAGACTCAAACTTTGGAGATTAATAGGGGAAAAAAAATCTTATTTCCCACACAAGAAGAAAATTGACTAACAAGGCTAAATGGAACTTGTGCAGAAAACCCATAAAAGTATGTATCCTTGCAACCAGCTCCCCCTCTTTCATCACTTCATGTGGGATCATGGTCACGAACAAATATTTTTGGGAGTAAGCTGCAACTCTTAAGCATTAAGAATGCACTGTTTCCTTTACAAAGTCCTTGTTTTTCAATTGTGCTGTATATTGCTTCAAAATATCGGTTTTAGACAGATAAAAAATGGGTTATCTGCTTTCAGTCAAGAGAAAAGGCAGAATAACTCATCAAGAGTGTGATGTCACTCAGAGAAAGGGATTAAGCTGTATAAGAGCGTGTACCAGTAAAACAAATGAAATTTGCTCGTGGCTGTGTGCTATAGCATCCTAAACCTGTGTTGCTTCTCATGCCCCGGGCCAGTGGGGTTTCCAGAGAAAACGCACACCCAGTAAGGTGTTGGTCTGTTGTGGTTTAACCCCAGTTGTCAACTGAGCATCACGCAGCCACTCACGCTGTACCAGCTACTAGGAAGAAAATTAACTCTACCCCGTTCAAAACAAAGACAGTCTAGTAAAGAAATTTTAAAATATTAAAATACTCCTTTTTTTGTCTCTTCGTTTTTCCCAGTGATTTGGTGTCCCTCATGCAGGCAGAGAGAAAAACATGCCAGTGGTATCTGGGCTTCAGCTTCCCCACATATCAGCTTGTAGCTCTTTTTTTTGTTTACTGGTCATCCTAGGTTTCCATGTCTTTTCAGGACATTTTTTATGAATTTTCTTTTCAGCACCCTTATCTTATTTGTCATAATATTTGTCTCTTTATCCAGACATGTTTTTGTCTGTCTAACCTGTCTTTGAGATCTGCTTTGCTTATGTGGCCCAGCTACTACAGCATTCAAGTGATTTACGGCCATCAACGAAATTCACCCTTACTTTCCCCCCAAGGGAAGCACAGGAGGCCAGTTCAACCCTGCCGTGCCCATGTTGGATTCCAGAAAGCATCAAAATCTACACTACGTTCTGCACAGCCAGGCAACAGCCTCAGAAAGGCTACAGTTAGTCCCATCACATCACAGCAAAATATGGCAGAGACCTGGATAGTGAATAGATTTCTTGTACTTTTCATTACCGATTTCAAAGATGTCTCCAAGGAGGAAAAAAGTCCCTTTCCATTAATAAATAAATTATACATGCCTGTTTTCATTGTTACCTTCTTGGTTTTTTCAGGGCACTGTCAGGTTTTATTCTTGCTTGATTTTACTAGGCATGCAGAGGAAATGAGAAAGGGTGTTTAGTATGTAAGCACTTGGTGTTGAAGTCTGCTCTACTCGTATATGCAGCCGTTACTAGGAAATGTGGCACTTACTCACTTAAAACAATTTATGCTTATCTAATGCTTTATCTCTAGGGTCCACTTTTCCTCCCAAAGAATTTCTGAAAACCTTGCTCCTTGTTTGTCAGTGTGTTTACTGTGAATTTACTGGGAAGTAATGATAGCAAAGACTACAGGAAATTCATTTCAGTCCAAGGAATAGAATAGAGAATATAATGATTTTCCTTATACAGTGTGCATGCAAGAGTGTCTTGTTCAGGTATATACTTGTAAGTGATGACTACACACGTAAACACTTGTGTGTGCATACAAACATATATGTGTGTCCATGTGCATATTTTGTTAGTGACAGCATGAACAAGAGTTTTGATCATGCCAGAGGAAGGTCACAGAATGTGGCACAGATAAATTGTGGATGTGTGTCACATCATTTCAAGGAAATGATGGCATGATGTTTAAAGGTATTTCATTATGATACTTGTCCAGCATAAAACGTTAAAATTACTGTGCGTACAGTACATTTACAGAGGTCTATACACATGCACGCATCTATTCGGAGAATGCGTCCTTTCATTTGGTGGTGAAAATAATTATTACTGAAACTAAATAAGTTACATGATGTTAACTAATCAAAATGAAAACAGATTCCTCAAATTCTTTGTGATATTATCATTCCAGTCACTCCTCCAGGCAGAAGACAATGAAAATTTATAAGAAATAAAGCATCTAAACCTATCTCTATGTGGCTCTGCTCTCTACACTATTTCTTGGTACGTGCAAATACTACCATTTGGTGGTTTTTACACCTACTTGGTGGCAGTGGTGTGCTCCAGAGGAGTCAGATCCTCTGCTGCTCTCATTTCCTACTTTTTGTTCAATTTTCTTTCTCATATCATGGTCAATTGTATACTACAGGTTTTTTGTAGCATAGTGAAATAATTCCAAAGAGTTATTCCAAGTCTTGAAATGACAAAAACAAAAAAAAAGTATTTCTTGATACAGAATAATATAACTGTATAAAAATTCAACTCTCAAACAAGTGAAGGGCAAATGAGAGGGGGGTGTGGGGAGTAGAGAAGCCCAGCAAGTATCTCACTGTCTGCTCTGTGAAATGGATGAGGTCAAGGAATAATCCTTTTATCGAATTTCTTCATAGACAATAGTGCAACTATTTCAGCGATGTTCTGGAGACTAAATTTTTAAGACTGGGGACACACATCTTTTGACTGTAGCTCTGCCTCATCCTCCTTGAAACTGCTCCTGTGATCTCTCCTCTAAACTTTTTCAGCCAGAATAAATCAGGTGACTGCTAACAGCTTAAATAATAGGCAAAACCCCCTAATATAAAGAACTTTTGTTAGAGGCCTTTTGTCAGAGACCTTTTGTTCCTATGCAAAAGGAGGCAGTGGCAGGAGCGCACCTCCTGCGCCTCACCAGCGCAGGGAATGAAGCTCCCATTCCTTTCACTGCCTGTCCAGTCAGTTGATTTGCCCCTAAAGTGAGACATAAAGGCACATCCTCTTGTACAAGGCGTATGACAAAACCAGAGGGTGACCTTAAACCAGATGATTTTATATCTTCAGTGACTCTTTTATAAGAGTTTCTTTATCCATTGTTATCTCCTCAGACAGTCCCTCAGTGACTAAAGGAGAAGATAGCTCCAAGTGTTTTCATGTAAATTAATATTTCCTGAATTTCAGTATGAGGTTTCTCTGGTGACACTAGAAAAAAGAACCTTAGAAATTAGGCATCTGAATTATCTTTTATGCTGGATATTTTAATTCAACTCAATCACACAACATTAAGTTTTAACATGCATTTTGTTATTGAAAATAACAAAATTTTCAGATGCAAAAAAAGGTTCATTTTCTTACTTTGAAAGGTCTGATGCTCTGCCTTGACAATTGCTGTGATCTGAAATTCTGTATGCTATGTAGAAAAAAATCACTTTTTAATTATTACTCTCAAAGAAATGAGAAAGCTCATTGGTCTGATCACTGAGACAAATCCATCTCTTTAGCATTTTTCATAATGAAGAGACATTAGATTAATGTCCACTTACATAACATGATTAATGGTATGATCAGAAGTAGCTCGTGTTGGAACAGAATGAGTACAAACCACCTAATCAAACAAAATGATTGGGGGTTTTAATTGTTTGTATCAGGATAAGGTCATATGAAGTCCCTTCTAGTAACTCATCTTTCTCTTCCTGTATTTTAGTTCTCCTTTTCTGTCCCTGAGGATGATGATTAGTTATAATTAAAGGAAAGCAAAGCAGTTAGCTTGACAAGCTCAGGATTTGGGAATTATTATAGTCATTAAAGGACCTTCTGATAACCATATTAAACTTCATCATTCACATACTGGCAGGTTTCTCTCTGTCATACACAAAGCCAAGTACATCAAGAACAGCAGCGTCTCGAGGGAGTAGAGCAAATGCATCACCTGATTTAACTTCACCGAAGTGAGTGGAGATACACTCCAGACTAATTTTGTCCTGTGAATTCTCGGCATTAAGATAGTTAAGAGTGAGACCAAACTGCCTGACTTAGAGGGCAGTTTTAAGTTCTTGCCATTGTTAGTGTGTGATAATCTCATATGAGAACCTCAAATGCACCCTTAGATTTGATTCATTGTTCAGCCTCATGCTCTGCTTGGCCTTCCTGAGCAGAAAGTTTATAGAAATCTAATTTCAAGAGCATGTTGCCATTTTAATGAGACCTAAGTCCCTGGAATTGATTTTGATTTCTTATACAATTTTAGAGTCACATCCTAGTCAGGATGAAACATAACTAACTTTCTGAAAAATGAATGACCGTATTCTTGAATCCATATTCATATGCAGGTGATTGTATTGGTAACATTTCATGGTTTTTACTTTTAAAACTTGCCTATGAAAAGAAATTATGGCTAAGGCACGAGGAATAAGTGACCTATTCAGGAACAGTATCTTAACCCTACAAGCATGGGGAGAGACAAATTTTTTCTTCCTGGTACAGCTCTGAACCCCTGACCCAGAACAGCATAATGCACTATTTTAGCAGATCAGTCACACAGCACATTGTAACTTCACACAGAGCACAGTGGTGGGCTTCAGCATTTGCTTACCTGCGGGCCACTCACAGCAGTGGTCAAAGGTTACCAGCAAGATGATTAAAAATGTGCCTGCCAGACATCTTTCAATATGTCACAACATGTCATTTTGTGCTATGCATTTCAGAATGAAGTAGCTTTCTCCTTTTAAGACATTGTCATTTGGTCTGTCGGTTTGCTTTAGACTGCAGAAGTACCCAATTCCTTTTGATAGCAGCTGCCCAAAATATCGCAATTCTGGAAGCACAAAAGAAATCCCTATATTTTGTCTACATCTAAGAGTAGTCATTCTGTGAGATTAAAAAATATATTTCTGGCTTTTAAAAAAATTATTGAATCAAATATAGTAAGAGCGAACTGCAACAGCAAATAATACAATATTTTATTTCTCCTACTCCACAGTAGCACACTGCACACTTTCTAAGTACATAATAGAAGGAAAATAAGAGAATGGGATTGTGGCTGTTCAGTCTCAGCTGGAGGTGTCAGGCTAGATTTTGTGTCATTTGTTCATTTTATATAAGGCACTTCCTCCAGAGCTAGTTTATGAGTGTGAATTTTGCAGTGTTATTGAGAAAATTCAGCCTTTTTTTAAACTGGATATTTCCCCCTACAATTTAGTCTCAGATTTTTTTTTCCCTTGCAGTATAAAATATTATTTTTGCCTTTCTTGCATCCCCTTTTTCAAAAACCTGATGTTAGGGAAACCTTCTAGGTAGCAGTAGAAATTGGAAGTATCTTTCTGGAAGCAGATATGCCATGTTATGAACATGCCACACTTTTGTTGAATAGAATTCCTATCAAATTCAGTAGGATCTGAAGACACCAAAAAGAGAATTAATCTAGAGAAGCCTACAAAAAAATTTTAAACAAAATTAATGCTTCCCCTCCACAGATAAATGGGAGGGAGACACCCACAGACTCATTAACCCATTAACTAATGACTGACATGAAGATTTATAGACTTCATTAGATATGTTACTTCACTTTCCATATGCTATAGCAAGAAGTTTTCAGGGTTGAGTTTCTGGGGTGAGGGTGGGGATGACGGGTTTGTTTGTTTGTTTGTTTCTTTGTTTTTTAATGACTTTGCTTCCTAAGTTTACACACATGTAATAGCTGTACATACCTGCATTGGAAGAGCATAGAAGGAATATTGCACAAATCACGTACCAGGCATTTAAAGCCAGAACTACAAAAGGACTTGGGCACTCACTGTTTGACTTTCAAAACCCGTCTCAGGCACCGTGTACCATTTATAGTAAATGTTTCCTCTTTTCACAGTGGAAGTGTTTTGGATGAAGTGGTTAGAGCCAACAGCTTTGATGTAACCATTCATTGCAAATACAAATGAGCACAATGGAATTATTCCTGTAATGGGGTGCAATTCACCAGTACAATTTAGCCAGAAATTAGTTTTGTGTCATTGACATCAGTGTGAAACAGCAGATGACTAATGAAACAAATGACACAAAACTAATGAAGTAGCATGGTAAATTAATATGCAGACCTTTCTATTTCTATAAGCAGCTAAAAAATATCTCTAATGCCCTTCATTTGTGGTTGTCTACAGCCAGTATTTTTTAAAGAATCATTGATCATATTCAAGCAAATAAGAACTGAACCCCACTGCTGCCTACAAAAGTCTGTCTTGCCTCCTACCACTTTGACAAATTGAACACGCCAATTGCCAGTTATGCTAATTTTTACTGGTAATCTACTATGCTGTTTATTACTGAACTGTCCAATTTCTTTTTATTAATATTCTCACTTCATTTTAAAATGGCAATATAATCATGTTCCTTGTCTTTGGTCTTATTTATTTCACATGAAACACATGGAAATTAAGCCCTTTTATTTTTTATTTTTTCTCCCCGCTGTATAATGTGAGATGATATTCAAACACCAATATGATCTTTCTTTCTCCATATTGCTCTTACATCTGTAGAGGTTAGAGAGGTAAAATGTCCTGCACAGGGAATTTTCTTCAGCATTCAACCTGATGGCAAATTAGTAAACTCACATAACAATGTCAGTGACACAAGACATAAGGCTAATAAATCTTCATAGAGAATGATTTTTACCACCATTTAGACGATAGAATTATCTTATAATGTAGCAGCTCTTCATGTATTACCCTGTATTTTTCAGGCAGCTTTTTCACATTTCCTTGAAAATCTTAGTAGATGTCCTTGGAATCCTAGATTTGAGAGTACATTAAACTGTCTGACTTGCACTGAATAAATTTCAATGAAACACTTGTGACCTTGAATTGATGAGCTTTGTGAAAGCTTTCTTATGCTGAATTTTTACAAGAAATGTTAATGGGAAATGGAGAAACAAAGAGAAATTAATCATGAAAGAAACCTTTCATTTTCAGAGCTTTGCAACAAGTACTTTTACATAGACCCTATTCTTAGGGAGAAGGGTCATTTCTCCCAAGAAAGCCCATCTAGAAAGTTCTATTTTTTTTTTTTCTTTGAATACTGTATAAATTATTGCATTTGCTGCCTTTCTTGTGGTATTTCAGTATTTCCAAATCCAATCTGTTCCAAAAAAAAAAAAAAAAAAAAAAAAAAAATAAAAGGGTTNAAAAAAAAAAAAGAGAATTACAGGGTTGCAAAATCAAAACAGAAAGTCAGCTGTTTTCTTTTTCACATTAAAATAGGGTCTGGGTCTTTGTCAAAGGTTTATGTGGAAGAATTCAAGAGAGCTTCTTCTTTCAGTTAACATAGCTCAAATTTATGGAAACACAATCTTCACATATACCTGAACATAATAATTATTCCAGTTTCCCATTGCCACGATTTGCAGCACTGTCAGATCCATCAAATGTGCCATTGTCATCTCATTGGACTCTCTTACTTTTTCATAAATACCTCTTTGTTTCAGAAATGTGTATTCTAATCCAGAAACTAAGTAATCTAGCCCGTGAGATATCTTTAGCAAGATTAGAAATGTGCAATTCTTGGAGGAATGACTTTACTGTGAAATGCTGACATCTGCCAACATAAGCCAGACAGCCTCATAATGACATGTAGTGCATTTAATGATCTAAAATTACAAACAAAAGTAAGAAAGTATTATGTATTAGTTTCTAAGTAACGCAAGAATAATACTTGGAATGACTTTAAATATTGGTCTGAGCAGGTTTTATGCAAATATCCAGGTGGAATTTTCCATTATTTTTAGAAAATCATAGAATCATAGAATGTTAAGAGGTAGGAATGGGCGTTAAAGAACATCTAGTTCCAAACCCTCCTGCCATGTGTAGTGACACCTTCCACTAGATGAGGTTGCTCAAGGCCTTATCTGACCTGGTCTTCCTGGCAAAGGAACTCTCTCCAGCTTCCCAGTAGGTCGTCTTCAGCTACTGGAAGGTTGTCATGAGGTCTCCATGCAACCTTGTCTTCTCTGAACAGACCCAGCTTTCTCAGCCTGTCTTCATAGGAGAGCTGCTCTAGGCTTCTTATCAGCTTCATGGCCCTTCTCTGGACTTTCTCCAAGAATTCCAAGTCCTTTTGGTGTTGGGAGCTTCAGAACTGCACTCCATACTCCAGGTAGGGTCTCAGAAGAAAAGAGGGGCAGGGTCCCCTCCCTCGACCTGCTGGTCACATTCCTTTTGATGCAGCCCAGGATTCTACTGGTTTGCTGGTCTGTGAGCACACACCACTGGCTCACGTTGAGTTTTTCATCAACCATCACCCCCAAGTCTTTCTCCACAGGGCTGCTCTCAGTCACTTTTCCACCCAAGCTGTTGGTGTGTCTGGGATTGCCACAACCCAGGGGTAAGGCCTTGCACTTTGCTTTGTTGAACTTCATGAGATTTGCATGGGCCCACCTCTTCAGCCTGCTCAGGTCACTCTGGATGGCATCCCTTCCCTCCAGCATGTAGACCGCACCACACAGCTCGGTGTCATCAGCAAACTTGCACTCAATCCCACTGTCCATGTTGACAATAAAGATGTTGAACAGTATCAGCCCCAGGACTAACCCAAGGAACACCACTCATCACTGGTCTCCAGATGGACAACGACCCTTGACCGCAACTCTATGTGCAGCCATTGAGCTGGTTCTTTATCCACAGAGTGGTCCATCCATCAAATCCTTGTCTCCCCAATCTGGAGACAAGAATGTCATGCAGGACGGTGTCCAACAGTTTGTGTGAGTCCAGGTAGATGATGTCAATTGCTCTGGCCCCATCCACCAATGCTGTAGCCCTGTCATAGAAGGTCACCAAATTCGTCAGGCAGGATTTCACCTCTGTAGAGCCATGTTGGCTCTTTGTTTTCCATGAGACTTGACATGCCTGGCACAGAGGTGAGACTGACTTGTCTGTAGTTGCCCAGGTCTTCTGTTTTCCCCTTTAGAAAAAACATTATTTGACAAATTAATTGAGCTTAATCAAAACATTCTAGACCAAAAGTATTACCATGGTTTAAATAAAACGTGATACCATCTCACCAATCATTGATGCAGGTATCACAGCCACAGAGCAAAACAATTCACACCATAAATGAGATCAGTAATTTCTAATACTTTTTTCCATTTTTCCAAATTTTCTTTCTATATTCCTTCTTCTCTTGAGTAATAAAGATACCCAGAAAGCAAACACTGATTCTACCCACCCTTCCTCAGTGCGCAACCCACCTTGTACTAACATTTTATTTCAATTTATGTCAATGTGAGTGCTGATCTTAGGCATACAAGTGAAATATAGCAGACAAGTGAGAGAATATAAGACTTGAACATAACAAGCCCTGCTTGTGAAGCCTGTTTTTGAATATACCATAGAAAAGGATAACAGAGTGAGACAAAAAGCACAATGAGCTGTAGTAAATGTTGAACTGTTACCAGGAGAAAACATTCAGATTCCTTTAGCTGACCATGAACTGATAAGATGAAAGAATAAAGATCCACAGTCTCAAAAGTAACATGAAACAACATCCATCAGAGTGAACTTTGACTTCTGCAGTACAAGGAACAGGAATGTAACCCCACAGCTTCTAATTTTGTACTCTTACTGAAGGTGTACTATCAATAACAGTAATGATAGTACTGAAAAATGGTTAATTACCTAAAGATTCCTATCAACTTCTTTGTGAAAGAGGGATTGAGAAAACATTCAAGGGAAAACATTCACCTTATTTTTTGACACTCTTTGCATCTTAAGGCTTTGTTCTCTACCAGACATCTGGAATTTCACATTTCTTAATGATTTTCCAAAATATTGGTGGTTCAATATTTTGGGAGCTCTGGGCTCTCTTTTCTGTTCTGTTTGTCTCTAAAGAATACAGCTGTCTCAAGCAGAAATAGCAAAGCTGCTTCTGAATTGAAAATTTGCTACTCATGTCACCACAGCACTCCTTATAAATTAATTCATATTCAGGTGTGGATCTTGTTTATGCATTTATAAATTTGTGATTCCTTTTGTACTGAAATAATAATAAAATAAACCAAGCCTGGGAATTCTACGCAGTGTTCTGTCTCTAATTACAAATGAAGCTCTTCTGTGTCCTCTGCTACCCCTCTAATCGGGAGTAAATTTATATAATTTTCAGAAATTAACTGTAACTTCTCAGAAACCATACATATAGAGCCCTATTCCTGAAGACATACAAGTCATACAGAATTCCAGTCTCCTAATTAGCTATAAAAGTGATAGTAATGCTTAAGATCCTACCACCTTCAAAGTTAGATCAAAGCCCTGCTTGTTTGAGAGTGTCCAGTGAATCTGTTAAAAAGCTTTGAAGCAGCTTGTATCCTCAAATGATGAATCCTGTTCAGGAGGGCTTAAGGCAGACCTTACAAATCACCAAAGAAGGATGTAGCCACCATAATGTTTACCTTAAATCTTAGGTGTCTACAACTTAAAAATTCCAACTTGAAACCTGCAATTCTTCTTTTTGACCTAAGTTCAAAACTCGTTGTATTTATATAAAAATGTAAACAGTAGCTTGGGAATACCTAGACTGACATTCATAGATGCTGATGTAAAGAGAACTAAAATGACTAAGCTTGAAAAGAGATATCATCTAGATTTCCAAATCTTATAGTTATAAATTTTGCACCAACTGCCCCCCTCAATTCTATTTGAACATACATTGTCCTTTTGTGAAAGTTACAGGATAAGCTTCAGCATTTTTCTAAAATTTATTTCCAGACAAAGCAGTATCTAACCAGAATATTACCCTGTTTCCTTTCTTCTGTCACCTATAAAATCTGCAAAGTTCTTGGGGTTTTTTTTAATATCAGGCACAATGACAGTGATAACAGATACAGGGCTCTGAAAAATTCACATAAATAAACAGATTCACACACAAAAAGCTTTCCATCTTATTTTAATAGAAATCGGACCAAATACCACATTCTTGGATAAATGCATTTTGTGTATGAAGGGGAATCATATAACTGATCACTGAATGCTAACTTTACTACGGATATATCGATGGCTGAATGGGCACTTCACTGGGGGCTTGTTATTGTTGGTAGTATTGGTTGTTTTCTTAAGGGAAGTAGTTTAAGTCTGATCACATCAACACATTACTAACCAAAACTAAGCTTCTGCCCCATGGGATTGTGCTGAGAGTGATCATAGTTTATGGATGGGTGCTTTCCACTCAGCAAATCACAGATGGGAGAAAGATAGGCTGGAAAAAATAAAAAGGAAAAAACTAAACAATAACAACAAAAAAAGCACATACTTCACTGACTAGCAAAAGATATTCTGTATGGCTTGAATTTATCTAAGAATGGGATGAAAATAAAAATCATTAATGCTTTCATTAATTTTTTAATTGCCCCAACATCTATCAGAAAACGGTGTAAGTATTAAATAATACTCAAGAGCATACAAGACAGAGCTGAAACCTTTAAAAATCCAGTCTGTAACTGCCCTTCCCCCAGGAACCGAACTGTATCTCAGGAGAAATGACTTCCAAATGTAATGCTGATTCTTACCTGGAAGGGTGCCACTTACATACTCTGGCATATTTAAGGGCAAAACACATTTCAAAAAGAGATGTTCAGTGCTATCAGAAAAGGGGAGGCTCTGGCAAAGCAATTTACTACAAATGGGTATGCTGGAAAAGATCTTATATCGGGAGCTGACAGAGGGAGCAAAATATTGGTGCCCGATATTTAGCGAGCAGAGCAAATTACCAGCAAGTCAGGAGTTTTGGGCTACTATTCCACTATTATTGAATAGCTGAATTAAACACACAGTTTGGACTTCTTTTGCATAACCATTTCTGTAAGATGTTAAAGTTTTTCCTAAGGTGACCTTCAAGTCAATTAAGTGTAATTTTCACAAGAGAACATTTGCACATCCCTTGTCTTTCTATCAGGGCTCCCAATACTTTTGGACAAATGAATCCACAGTTAGAAGTTCCCTCTCACCTAAGAAAAAAAGACATAAACAGATTTTTATACCTGAGAAGCTGATGCTTCTAAGGTGTTTTGAATGGTGTCACAGAAGGACGGAGTACAGTTAAATCTGGTGCAAATATCCCTCATGTTGAAGTAACAAGTGACGATAAATGAAACAATGGTCACTAACAGCAGTTTCAGTGGGATGAGATAGGTTTTTTTTCATGATATAAAACTGACTCATCTTGCACCTTGCCACAATAGCTATTTCCTGACAGAAGTACAGATAGCAAAGGCTTTTTTTTACATAGTCTGCCCCAGAGAAAATTCCTTCTGGAAGGAAATCATCATTCACTCTCCAGTTCTCAGCTGGACTCTCCAGCCTGGCTGTAGCACACAGCAATTAGATCATCTGAAGTACCACAGACACAACAGGTTCCTAAAGACACTCTAAGAAACTTGTCATTTCTGCATGGAAACAATTCAGCCCTGGAGCACTCTTTGGGGAGCTGCCATTTCAGAGTCTGTGCCTTACACTGGAAGTTTGCCTACTCTGAATTCCCCTGGAAAAAAGAGCATTCAAGTTCTTTAGAGTGCAGAATGACAGTTTAGTGGCACCATATGGCAATATTGTCTGATAATGACATTTTCCAGGTACAGATAAAATTTTCATAACTTCATTGATTTCAGGAGTTGTGATATATGCAAAAGAGGAAAAAATCGGTAGTGGAGTGAACATTGCTGTATGAAACACCTAATGCAATATAAGCAGAGCTCACGGAAAGCAGATATCACACATTCTTATGCTAGTACTACACCATTAAATGCAAATGCATTTTCTGTTACCAGAGCAGATGTCATTTTGCATTTCAGTTCAAAAAGAGAATACGGTCAACGAGGTCACTGTACTCCCACTTTCTAATAGAAATTTCAGATTTTTTCTGTCTTTCCTCTTTTTTATTTTCATTCTGAAATAAGCTTTTCAAGCAAGAGATACACACTATTCAGAGAGAGTGTGGTAGTGAAAAAGTAGTCACTGCTAAGTGGAAAAGTCTTAATATGGAAGAGGCACGGATGCCTCTATATGCACATTTATGTGAGAAACTATGCTCACAGTGTTCACAATTTCGTAGATTACATAAATTTTGTTACATTATGCTTTCCTGAGTTCTAAGATTTTAATACCTTTAATCTTTATCAAAAAATATTAAAAATTCAAATGAGGGTAAATAATTGAGATTGTTAAGGAGGAAAAAACTCCACACTAACAACACTAAGGGGCATAGTTCTTAAGTAATCTAAGCAGAGACTGTTTTGATAAACTTTCTGCATATATTTTCTCTCTATGCAATGATAATTTCTTCTTTTTCCTCTAAGTAGAAAATGTTTTCTTGAAATATCACACAGTTTGTTATTGCCCTGTCCGCATTTTGTTGACTTAATTCTTTTTGTCTTATGGCATTTATGCATAGGAAGTACATGTTAGCCTTTGTTACTGATCAGTTTTTCCATGTATAAACTAGGGAATATATTACTCATATTTCTGACAGAAATTCTACAGTCTGATTTAATGTACTTTGGGCTGTACTCTAAAATCCTAAATGCATTAAGATCTGGCAAAGTCCACATAATGTTACTCAAGATCAGGCTGCTCTGAGGATGGGCTAAGGCTTCTTGCACCTCCTGGGATAACACATGAAGACATTACACTATGAGAAAAATAGCCAATTTTTATAGCATTCCAAGCTTGTGAATGTGTTTGAATTAGTGTAAATGTGACTGAGGCACATAACTGCAGTGAAATACAGCATATTAGGAATGTCACATCAATGAGGAGTCTTGATGCTATTTGCAGTTAAATAAATCCAGACGTGTTTTTCATATATGAAAAACAAAAATAATTTTCAAGTTTGCTTTTCTTAAAAGCCTGCCAAATTTCAAAGGCTTTGGAACAAGTGCTGAAAATTTCAATGATCTTTAAATGAAAGCCATCTAAGAGGCATGTAGACAGGGCTGCTGCTTGTTCTGCTCTGTTATACAAAAGGATGGAAGGGGGGACTTCCTAGAAGGAGACCAGACACTGTGCAGCAGACGAATCCTGTATCCAAAATTCTCATTTATCCTGAACAAGAAGGGTTTCCTTTTGACCGTGTCAAAACCTAGAGAATAAAACTGCCTAAAGAAGAATACTTCCTCACAGGAAATCTGAAAATGAACTGCAATCCCAAAAGAATGCTTTAGATTCTGGCTTCTTTTTGCATCAAAAAGAAAGTCAATATTTAAGCAATTCTAAAGATTTTCCCCACCTTGGTGAAAGGTTCTCCCCACACTATGGTGAAAGAAAGTGAGGGAAAGAGATTTTTTAGTTCACCTAATCTGATATATACTCACAATGGAGGGTCTGGTGTGCAATCAAATGCAATTTTCTGTTAGTCTGTTTAGATTTCCAGTCTTCATAATATTTAAACCATTTGCAATCCCAGCTCTGTTACTGGGCAGAGAAGCAATTGTTCTTGCTTTGATGATATGGAGCGTGGGCATGGAGCAGCTCAGAATCAAGTTTTTAGACACTGGGATTTCCAAAATGCACTGATTTTGAAAAGGGTATAAAGCCATAAATATTGTCAGGGCGGTGCTGTTTGGATTCTTGATGACTACATGCCTGTAATAATCCCACAGTGTACCCAACAGTCCTTTTGCATTGTGTTCATCACTTCAAGGACTCACGAAGTGTCTGGGTACAGGAGTATCTGGGACATATTAGTTTGCAGTGTCAATATGTTGTATCTACTCTCAGAAGTTAAGCATAATCTAGTTTAGCTGCTTTTAAGATTTCAGAACTGTGTATCTCCTGCTCAGTTATGTATAAACCCATTGACTGGTGTATTTATCAGGTTTTCCTGGTATTTCAATATGTTCCTTTTTTATGGAAGAACACTGAAAATTGTGCAGTTTATAAACAGTGTTTACAGTCTCAGGAGCAATGAATATACAAGGTTTCCATTTTATTTTTGTCTTCCTCCTGAGTGACTGCGAATGTCGATTTATCAGAAGCTGTTTGTTTTTACTAGAATTTTATATAATCCATTTGCAAATTGGGAAATAAAATATTTTCTCACATCTCTAATAATAATTAGCTTGACACTCTAGGCAATAAAACAAAATCATTTAGATAATTGGAAGTGTCTAAGTAACCAATTATTTGAAGATGTCTTTGTGGCTTAAGGAGAACAAATAAGAAAGTACTCCCCAAGTGGATATCCAATGCACAGTCTCTGCAAATGTTTCCCGTGCAGACAATATTATGGATGCGTCACTTGCAGTTACTTGCAGAACGCTGTCATTTCGCATCGGGTGATGATGTGGTGAAACAGAGTGTGCTTCTGCAGTGCCATGAGAGGAATGCAGAGCGTATGTCTGAAACACCTCTGAAAGTCCCTTCCAGATTCTGGGTCCTGTTGTGACATTCTGCTGAATTCTCAATTGCACCACCCTCCAAAATTCTTAGGGGATTCAAGGTTGCACCAAATCCCCTGCTCTACCGGCCTTCACTGGAATAACAAAAACAAACTGATATTTTTCCGACTATATTTCTCTTCAAGTTGGCTTAATTTCACATAACAAGGTGTAAACAAGTAGAAAAACATTCAATGATGATTCACTGAATACTTTTGGCTAGGGAGTAACGGTGGTTGTTAACCACTTATTATGACTTGTAGGCTGCACCTCAATGAAGCCAATAAATAGTACTTTTCTGAGAACACCCAGCCCTAAATTACACAAATAGTTACTCATATGCTCTGCCAACAGTCGAGCACTCAGGTCAGTAAAATACTGGAATTCATTTTGTGTAGCTTGGCACTTTTCACAGTGATCGATCTTTCTTTCTTCCTTGGCAAAGCTCTCTTCTTGGGGTGATTAACAATAACAAAAACAACAAAAAAGCATTATAATCTTCCTGCAAAGGCAGGGTTTTAGCTTCTTGCTGCAGGGTAGTGTCAATTGTCAGCATCTTGTTTGGTTTGTTTAGCTGGCTTTTATTCTTCTCTGACATTTAGAGATTATGTGTTTTCCTTTTCCTCCTCCTCATTGCTGGAGCCATCTGTGGGCCTTTACACAGAGACATCCATTAGGAATATCAGATAGACAAAGCTAATGTGCACTGGAGTAAGAAGACAAGCTCCTTTTCTTAATTAATGTCATCACTGCTGCTCAAGTGGGGATTGCAGGCTGCTGAAGTAGTTTGAAAATGAATTGTTCTTAATTTCCATGAGCATTTTTCTACTACATTTAGACTATTCCATAAATTAAACAGTGAGGGGTCCTAGGATCCTGATCCCCTGAAACCACATCTCTACCTGTGCATTAAGTACTCTCTGGGACCAGTCCTGGATGCTGGACCTCTGTGGTCTGCACTGTTTGACCATCAGGAGCACCCCTGTTGGGTGGTCAGTCTGCCCAGTGAGCGCTCCAGCAAACTATCCCCAAGGCCCCCCTGCCCAGGACTTTGCACGGACCCCTTCTGGTCAACAAACAGTTTGCGTGAGATTCCTCTGTTCTGGACGATGAGGGAACTTAGCAGGAAGTCTCTGACTGTCCAGTGGAGGGATGTCTTAGAGCAACCATTACTTCATTCATTCTGTGTCCTGGGCTTTCTGTCTAGGCAAGCTATAATCGAAAAGGATTTCAATCCAAGCACTGAAAACTGACCCCAGTATAAACCCAAGACCCAGATGGAGCAGGTACCCAGAGCTGTGGTCTGGGAACACTTCACAGATGCAAATGATCTCCATGTAGCTGAAAGAAGGAGTATGAACATGGAACACATGGACCCCACATATCATGTTGGCTAAAACCCCAAAATGTTAAAAGACTTATGCAGATAGCAGAGATGGGAAAGGGGTTAAAGTCTGCCCCTATTCCATCTTTATATGGCAGTATTTTCAGCATGAAGGAACGAAGTTGCCAACACCATCTGATCACTGCATCTCATCATTATTATTAGCAACTATCATTTCCATCAGAGAAACTGAGAATACTTTTTCATATTCAAATTTTCCTGAATGTTTCCTTGCTCCTACCTCCTACTTCCATGCCACTTCAGCTTAGCTAAATCTTAAAATAGTGTCCTTATAATTTCCTTTCATTCTTTGTTTCATTCTTGTATGCAAAGTCTGCTTTTCTCATGTGTATTCTGTCATCTTAAAAAAAATATTTGGAGTGTATGTATGATCATTTCTCTTGATCAGCTATCAGGGAGGTAGCCAAGTTTTGAAACAGGTAGCCAAGTTTCGAAACATTTTGACTCACTTTTAACTGTGTGCTCCAAGATGATTTCTATGTTTATCTTAGTCCTAATTTCATCAGCTACAGATTTTTTCATTTTAACTTTTCCCCACATGGGTCTGTAAATGCCTGTGCAGTATTTGTGTTAAATACTTAAAATTATTTTAGAAAACAAAACCCAGGAAGTTCAACCTATAGAAGGTCTGAACATTTTACTGCAGACACACAGACCTTTCTGAATCTCTGTTCCCTTGCACAAATTTTCATTATTTGAATATACACAAATACCAGACTTTCAAATAATTTAGTCATTGAATTTCATTTTACTTTGTGAAGACCCTCTGTGTTTTATTATGTTGAACAAGACATTAATTTAAAATATTTAGTTTTAGAATCTCCCTCATATCTACTTATTGCTTATTACAATTTGGTAGATTCTGGGCAAATATATCTAGAAAAGCACATAAATCAAAACTGGGAGGTTATTATTTGGATTGCTTTGGCTTCTGAAAACTTCAGCCATAAATCAGAGCTAAATATTTCTAGGGACACAGGTTAATGGTGAGAATAGGTTAAGATTCTTTTTCACTAGTCTAAAATGTAATGATTTGTTTAGAGTCTGCCAAAAAAAAAGAATGAAAATATTTCAGTTGTAATTATATCAAACCTATAATTTGTCTTAGTTCAATATTAATCCACATTGCCATAAAATGGCATTAAGGTGTCATGCTCCTTTAGCAACACCTCTCTACTGAGATCCCTGACTAACAACTGAGCTTCATAGCGTGCTATGATCTCTGTCTTCTGGCTCAGATGCTGAAGTGTACAGTGATTAAAACACAGCAGGAATGCCTATTCCTCATTAAAGACATTAATGAAAGTCATCCAAACTACAAGACTTTGTAGTGGTTCAGAAGACAGTACAGTTATATCCACGCTAGCAAGCCAGTGTTGAAAGAAGCTCTATGATAGAGATTTGATTTGAAATTTCTGCATTGCCATGGAGAGAAAATCATCTACCGTGTGCTGAAACTTGTTTTAAATTCTGAATTAAATATCTGCATATATTTAATCTCTTAAATATGTATATTTATTTTTTGAAAAAATATATGTATAGGCATATATTTATTTATTTATAAAAACATGTATATGTGTGTGTATATGTATTCAGAGTATATGAATATATGCTCTGTAAATATATTCAGAGTCTGTGGACAAGTCTGTGAACATTCTTAACCTTCTTTTGCTAAGATAAAATAGATTAAACTCTTCACATACCTTTATGCTGATTTTAAATCCTTTAATCAGTACTGAGGATTGTCTCTGAACTGCTTCCTATTTATCAACACCTTTCTTGAAGCACGTATAACAAATCCAGGCATACCATTCCTGAATCACCAGCATTACCATCAGTCATAAAGTACTGCGGCCGTAAGTATTCTCTCATTTTCATGTGCAAGAGCCTTAGTCCTTTCAGCCATCACACTGAGTCTGGCAGTCTTAGTGGATGACTGATCATTCATCTCCATCAGACCCCTCTCTCTGTGTATTTGATCTGTTCAAATTGGACCACTTCCAAACCATTTCTGGGCAGAGTTCAGGTGCTGAGTATGGGCAAGAGGCCATTTTAAATAGGCTTTTCTCATCTGGAAAACATATTTTGAAGACTAGGTGTCTTTCATTTTATATATGAACACAATTGTCTAGGCAGACACCTGAGTCCTTTTCAGAGTAGCTCCTTCTTCAGGACTCTTTCATCCCATACTGTCCTTGCTTCTACACACATGGTTTTGTCTATGTTAAAATCCACATTTTTTGTCTCTGTTGGTGGTGCTCATCAATCCAGATTGCCCAGCATCGTTAGATGAGTAAGCTTTTTTCTGTTCACTTAACACCGTTCCAACTTTCTGCCATTTGCACGGTTTACTGGAGATCATCTTAAGCTTTCTAGATCATCGACAAAATAGCATGGGATGAAAAATCAAATTCTGTGAGAATTTTTCAGAAACATCCACTCACTGATGATTAGTCATTTGCAATTTGATGTAGAGTTCCCTTAATTAACAGGTCTTAATCCTTTTAACATGTTGATAGCATATTGTTCAAGTTCTTAAATCAAAAGGGCATGTGATGTGAAATCAAAAATATAATTGTATTACATGAACACTATTATCTTTATCAGACAAATATTTAATCTCATCAAAAAAGATATTAAGTTGCTTTGACATGATTCATTTTCCTGAACCCAGGTTGATTGGCATCAATTATATTTTCTTTAATTCTTTGTTAATTAAGTTCCATAAATCAAGTTCAGTATCAGCCATTCTACCACTACTCATTAAAAACCATTTCTACTCCTTTGGAATGACTGAAACATGAAAGAATGGACTGTAATCAAAGGTAGGGAATTATATAAGACAGAATAAGAAAACAATACGTGTTTGTTTCTTTCAAGACACTTTAACTATAAGCAGTCACCTAAAGTCAGAATTTCCCCAGATTTAAGTTCTAAAATAATAACTTCATCATTATCACTAATAATCACTAAGAATGAACTTGATTGATGTGAAGGACTTTTTAAAGTGTAGAGCAATACCTAAACGTGACAATGAGGAAACTTCTGTACTCAAAAAACCTCATTGCATTTATATTGTTATTCAAGTGACCTTATAATCAACTAAGTAGGAAATCAGTGATATTTAAATACAATTTTTATTTACATTTATATTTTGATTTTAGAACAAAATTACATATTCTTATTTTTTTCTGAATAATTACTTTATGTTCAATCACCAAATATTCAGTTCATATTGCTTTTTAGAAATTATTTTTAGCCGGATATGCCAATTTAGAAAGAAAATAAATTTTTCCTAGGGAAAGATTTCCTGACATTTTTCAGGATTTCTGGTTTTTTCAGTAGACACCAGCTGTTTCATTTCAAATTAGGCTTAGTTAAATTCCATTTTTATTTTGTGAAAGACTGGACAAATGTAAAATTCTGTTCCTTTGGGCAAAGAAGTGGATAAAATAAGCACGGATATCAAACTTCACTATAACCACAAGTTTACAGATGATCAAATGTTGACTTGGCATGACAAAGAATCACAGAGAAATGCTAATTAGTGGTGAAGAAAATGTTAGAGCTATGTGCTGGTTTTGGCTGGAATAAAGTAAATTTTCTTCACAGTAGCTGGTACGGTGCCGTGTTTTGGATTTGTGACAAAAACGGCATTGGTAACAGAGGGATGTTTTAGAGATTGCTGAGCAGGGCTTGCACCAGGTCAAGGCCTTTCTGCCTCTCACCCCCCCAGCAAAGATGTTGAAGGGGCACAAGGAACTAGGAAGGGAAGCAGCTGGGAGAGCTGATCCCGCCTGTCTGAAGGGGTGTCCCACACCATATGGCAACACGCTGAACACATGAAATGGGGGGAAGAGGAACGAAGCAGGGGATGTTCAAAGTGATGGGGTTTGTCTTCCCAAGTCACCATTACACATGATGGAGCCCTGCTGTCCCGGGGATGGCTGGACACTTGCCTGCCCATGGGAAACAGCAAATGAATTCCTTGTTTTGCTTTGTTTGTGTGCACTGGTTTTACTTTACCTATTAAAACGCTTTTATCTCAGCCCACAAGTTTTCTCATTTTTACTCCTCTGATTATCTCCCCCCATCCCATGATGAGTGAGTGAGCAGCTGCGTAGGACTGAGCTGTTGACTGGGGTTAAACCGTGACAGACTAGTGGAAAATACAAGGTTAGATGTTAAATTCAGTATTTTACACAATGTGCTCTCATTTATTACTTTTATGAAAAGTAGAACTTGATTAATGAAAGTCTTCTTCTCTTTAAATTTTGACACGTCATTATGCTTCAGGACTTCGCATCTGAACTGTAAAATGAGATTCTCTAGATCTGATTCACAACTCTTTCAAGTATTATTGAAAAATACATATCCTTTCTAAACACATTCAGGATTCAAGTAGAAGTTTAGTTATTATGTATTAAATAAGACGGAAGAGATTTATCTGATCTTTTTTGCTGTTTGCATTGCTTCCTGGAAAACCTGCTTTCAAAAATGTAAAGGAACAAGACTGTATCCTGCTGAAGAATCCAGACATGTACAGTGTCAGTACTCATACCACGATGATTCCACTCACAAAGTTGTCAGTTCAAATCCCTTCGAAATACCCACACCTTTGAATCTCGAAGGATTAGAATTTAGGGCATTTAGCTTTCAAAATTCAGAGCAGTAGTTACCTAATAAAAGTCCCCTGCCGTTGATGCAAATCCTTCCATAGACTTCAAAGGATTTTGGAGTAAGTCCTAACATTACAGATGGTGGATAATTCTCAATAAATGGCACATCAGACACAAGTGGACACTTTCTCCCTGCAGGAAACATCAATAAGGCCGTTCAAATCCAAAACTGTTAATGCTATAATGATTTCTGAATACTTGATTGTGATTTTATGACATCAAAAGGAAATCTTGTCAAAATATATTAGATATTGACTTGCACCTTTTAAACATACTAAATAAGAGACACATGCCCCTATTATCCATCGGATAATGACGGCTCTATTAGCCCTTTAAATAATATAATGTCGACAACTGACGCCACCTTCCCCTGCGGTTTGGAATCATTGCGTAAAGGCCATGACATCACCTTTGAGAATCACTGAACCTCACTAGGAAGCCCTGAACCTGTGAACAGTCACTTTTTGGTGACTGCCTCCATGTTCATAATCTGAGCAGCAATTTAATTGATCAAGGATAATAATTCCTCGATTCTGGGAGAGAACTGTTAATCATCCAATTTCAGCAATATGAACACTCAATTTCAGTGGTGTTAATCACTGAGTTTGAGTCTCTAGAGACAGGATAAAGGGGTGTGAACAAAATTACTGCAAGGAGGAGGTTTTAAGAAAGGTGATGTTTTCTGATTCTAGCTTCCCTGAATTGATTTAAATACAGTATCTCAAAAATAGAGACAATGTGAGGGAAATGACATAGGAACTGATGAACAGTGCTTCTTACAATACATACACCTGAGTCTTTGAAGGAGACTCCTCAGAATGGGCTTTGAGACAGAAAGGTGTCTATCTCCAAGTAGCCCGTGTGACAGACAAAGATCTCTGAGACCTATTGGGTGGCCTGAATTTGTATAAAGGGAATTCCTCCCAAAATTACAGGCCTATAGAGATTAACACATGTAGTCTGATAGAGAAGTTTGAGACTTGATAGCAATTTTTTTTTGTCTTTTAACACAGAAATGTGAAAATTAACCAGCTTCAATACTTTTCTCACAAAAAGTACTGGATGTATGCCACAGTTACCACATTTATCTTTTCAAAATAGTTATACTGCAGAAAGAAAGCAGGATTCTAAAACGTGTTTGATCTTTCTGAGTTAGTAAATACTGGTTTAGAACTACTTTCATTACTCTTTCCTCCAAAATGGTATTTTGAAACTTAAAGAGTCTTATAGACAAAAAATTGCCAAGTCGAGTGCAGAAAGGTATTAAAATGCAGTGTATTTTGCAGTCATTCCCAGAAGTAGTTGAAAACTGTGCCATCTTCTCTCCAGAGCCAGGGATCAAAGAAGAATCATTTCAAATGCAATGAACTTTGAGCCATTTCTTCAGGCAGGTGATCAATACTTCAGTGTGTAGTAAATGTTAACATATTCCAGGGCTAGGAATAGAACCAGAAACATAATTTTACTAGGCGTTCTCCAGGCTCACGCTACGTTCAGAAATAGAAAACAGGCCTAAAATGAGATTTATCTCTTTTAAAGTATAATAGAAGTTTTAATAGGTAGGGAAATAAAAGTCTGTGTCTTAGGGAAGGTAGTCCTCTCAGAAGTGTCAATCAAGTGATGTGCAGTTGCATGGCTCAGTTACAATAAAGGAACTGTATGCAAAAGCAACTAAATTTCAGCTTCTTAAAAGTGATTAGAAATAGGGAGAGTATTAAACCAGATATTCACTGACAGAGTGAAAGCTCAGGGGTTTACTTTAAAGATTAATATATTATTAGTGTTCTTGTTTACAGGAAGAAACATACATATTTTAACTTGAAAGAAGACAGAGATGTAGGAATGGAAATTTATGAGAAAGGGGATATGCGACCTTGAAAAATCAGAAAACCTTTTAAGCAAAAGCTGTTGGGTCCATTTGTGGTGCTTGCATGCGTTCTCACTGGACTTCTTGCACGATTTTTGGTAATAAAAAGAATTCAAATGTTTGTGTAAAATACTCTGTCACCGAAAGTCTAATTCAACAACCAGAATTACTTTTTTTTGTGCTGTTCTCTAGAGAGCAATGGGACTTTTTGTGTGTGATGTGTGTTTTTCTCATGCTTTTACAGAAAGAAACAGACCACTTCCCAAATTTCCATGTCATCACAATTCCTGCTTGGTAAATACTCAATCTAGCTGAAACTAACTGACAGCAGTATGAGATATAAATTCTTGGTTAGTACTGCAGAATATATTTCGAAGACTTTAGCATATAGACTTCTCATTCTGGAGAAATATTTAAAATTCAGAATTCTTTGCCATATCTGAACTTCTAAAATACACAGGTAGTTATTACAAATTTTTCAAAACAAACAAAAAAATATTTAGTAAAGATGGGAGGGTTTTTTTTACCATGGTATTTGGCAAAGTTGAAATAGCTCTTTTTTAACACTGCTCCATTCATGTGTTGGTGTCATAGCCTAATGTTGGTACAAAACCTGTTGTCTAATCTGAGTTTTAAAAGACACGTTAATAATTAGTTTTTCTTTATTTTAATCGTATAAGGAAATTAGTTCACTTTTTCTACTATAAGTTACTGATATATAGTCTTTCTTTTTGCACACAACTCACCCTGCTTTGTCTTCTGTACAGTTTCTCTCATATTGTAACTGATCCTGGAGAACTTATTTGCAAATGATGCATGAGGAACATTGAAGGGGAGTTCATATGCTAGAAAGATGTTGGCATAGTCAGCAAACAAAGTCGGGAAAGTAGTAACGTATTTTAATTTTTATTGTATTTTTATTTTTTTCCAGAATTTGCATCTCTCATGACTCTGATGGAGATGAAATACTCTATAGGAGTGAATTAATTTGCATAATAAAAGTCTCTGGAATAATCATAGAAAATTATTAAATGCAAAGAAAGTTTTTGCTGATACACTAAATCTTTAATTAGGCTCATAAATGAGACATCACCATCAGAAGTTTTACAATAGTCCTTATTATCCTTTTGTCTTGGGTTGTCTGTTGGGAATCTGGGAAGAATCTACTGTTACAGTGGACTAACAAAGAGAACGCTGTGAAAAATAAACTGAGATCATGCAAATCACACCTGATAGTCCGCCAAACAACCATAGAGTACTTTCATCTTATTTTAAATTTGATTGTTCTAGGTTCTTATAATATGCAAGATAAAACCTCTTTAATTGATTTGTCATCCAAACAACAGAAAATCCATCTTAGATTGCACAGTAAATCAAAATATATTCCAAAATATCACTGTACTAAGCATTCTTGTTGTTTTACTGCTTCTTATTTTTCATAATGGTCACTATATTTTCAGGTGAGCTGAACCAGTTACTAAATTAAAAGAACTTGAGAAAATAATACTAACAATACTGCTTTACTGTGAGATTCTAAACCAGTTTTTAAAAAATGAACAGTGTTCATTTTCTGCTAGAAAATAAACATCAGACTGCTAAAGCTATTGACATCTGTGAGGTAGTCAGTTCTCTACGTGTAAACAATATCGCTTCTTACCGGAGCATCTGCTTCCTTCTCAAGAATAACCTTGTTGGCTAAAAAATGTGTCATGGATCATCAAAAGGAAAACTAAAAAGGTACTGGTACAAGTAAAATTACATTAAAAATAAATTTTAAAAGCTATACAGGTTTTTAGTTTACCTTAGGATTTGCTCCTAATTTTGTATTGTAAGATTATCACACTTGCATTTATCTTAAGAATATTTTGCCCAGTCTGTGAGCCACAAACCTGATTGATACAAAATAGGTTCAAAGAACACTCCGAGCTCAAAAAGCCACTCTACTCATCAACACAATTCTCTTAATCACCATCATCATCATCATCACCATCATCTTCTAATTCTCTCTAGCTTGTGGATTTCTCCATTAATAAAGTCTCTTTTGAGTGTCAGATGTAATTCCCTCTGTCACAGTCTGTTGCAGTCTCATATCAAACAATCTCAAACTCACTCAAATGTGAAACTTCTCTTGTCATAGGACCTGGAAGCAAGGTGAGATATTAGCTGTTCCAAGAGGGAAGTATTTTCTTGATGAGTAAGTTTTCTGCAGATCAAGGTGTCAGAAAGCTGGTGCAATGACATTTACAGTTTGTGTAGGCTGTGCTGTATGCAGAACCCTCTAGATGACGTGATATGGAAAAATGTGGCTTTGTAGTGAACTCAGACCAAAGCCACTGTGACCTTTCTGCAGAGTAAAATTTGGAAAAAAATATTCTCTTGTCTCTCTTCACATGATTCTATCTCAAATAACCAGCTCCTTCATCTTATCCAGCAAACTGTTTTCCAGGAACTTGTTCCAAATAGGATAAGTCACATGTCTTGCTGTTGGGAATTTAAGGACATTTAAAAGGAGAAAAAGGAAACAAATGTTTAAAAAATTGACAATTCAAAACTCTCTGAATCTCAGATTTGTGAGGTACAGCCTTCTTCAATCTTTATTCTGAAGTCAAGGCAGTTCTTGCCTCACTGGCTGAAGACTCCAGCAAGCTTTAACTTTTGTCCATTTTTTTTCATAGCAGGAATAGATAATGTAATTTAATGTAAACACAAAAATTAAACCTTTCCATTCAAAAGGGAATAGTTTCCCTCGCGTCCAATGCATTAACAATTAAATGTCAATAAAATCAGTTGGCTACATCTCTAGGGGTGATTTCTCACAACCTTCCACATACATACTAACTTTGAGATTAAAATATTGAATGAAAAGTGGTGGAAAATTCACAAAGACATATTCTTCATTAAATATGCTTGTTTAAGGTTGCGTTAGACTAAAATTCCATGAATTACATGTTTATATTTCTATTAATAATACCTTTATGTGAGTTACAATATTTTTTAGAGCTATAAGAGCTAAATTCTGCCACTCAGCCCCATCAGGATAAAAGACATCTGGCTCCTATATCCAACATGAGTTTGATTTTGGCTGATAAATATCACGCACAGCTGAGAAGGTCCAGCTAACCAACTGTCTTGTCTGTGGTAGTGGCTGTCAGCAGGCACTTGAGGAAGGAGAGCAGAACTCTTCTGAAGCATTTTCAATTCTCCACCTTCAAGACCTGCTGAGTCACAGATGGTGTAATGGTATCTAATATTTTCCTTTTTTTTTTTTTTTTGGTTAATTTTTGATTGATTTTCCAACTTATATAAAATTTTATGTGAACAAAGTCATGGGAAAATAAATTCCTCATTTTAACTATGTGTGTAATAAAACTTGTGCTTATTTTAAACCTGATACATTTGGTGCCTTGGTTCTTTAACTGAAGGCACATAAAAAGCACCCTGCTCACTTGTAACTGTTCCTGCACACAGTGAAAAATGGGTCAGCTCACATCAATATCATGTCAGTATCATTACTACATGCTGCTTTAGTATTTTGTGATTTACTCTAAACCCACATGGTTTTCTGAAGCAATACATATAAAATTGCCATGAAGCATTTCTGGATTTTGTTGTCTTTCTCTTCACTCCAAACCAAGTCTTTGCCAATACTCCAGATTCCTTATTAAATATACTTTTACATTACACAGGATAAGAAGGGCCCTTAGAGTTTCATATATCAAACAGGTGGCCTTAATTGACACAACATGCTGTCTTCTTACACTATAAAGTAAGCTTAATATCTCATGCAATGGTTTAGTTTGGTCTTTGCTGCTACAAGGTGTGAAATGCACATTCACTTAGAGGAAGGAAAGCCAACATGTGTGGAGATGAAAGGGGCAAGGTCCTCTCACAAATGTCCAACTTGGCAAGAGTGTCCCTTCTCCTGCTTATACGGCTCCTCCACGAAGCATCCTACATCCCAATCTGTATGAACAGAAGATCCAACTCTTCCCATGGAATTAAAATATTCATTCCAAGTTAATTGGAAGGGGGTTGTTTTCTTTGTTTTACAGGTTGATTTGGATAAGTAAGCCGCAGGGATGTGAAATAACAACTCAGTCCCTAGTGCTTCAGCTATCAAGAAGAGTGACAGAAGCACTGGGGCTCACAGGTGCTCTGGAGTTTGCTCTCAAAATGTTCTCAATATTTGCTCTCTTCTCAGGCACCTTGCAGCCATTTTCTGCTCACTGCAGTTGTCTGAAACAGGAGGGATTTCCTTCAAAGTCCCAAAGCCAGTTAGATTTGAATCAAAACCTGAACTATTTAGATTGACTCTCCAGAGCCTTACAAGGAACTGCTGGTTTGACAGCAGCCTGTGCACACGTTTTCAGCCCTTTTCCTTTGTTCGCCCCTCCAGTAAAACAAAAGGACAGTGGAGTTGGCCTGCCTGAACAGACTTGGCTAGTTTAGCATTTTCCTTCACATGAGCATTCTCACGTAAGCACCTTAATCAAGTAGCCACAAGAGGAGCTGAGTCAATGCTACTCATCACCTCACAGTTCACCTTAGGCTCCTAGCACTTACACTTACTCCACATACTGACAATAATCAGAAACACAGAAATCTTTTGGAGGGGCCAGCCTAATCCTTTCCTGCAAACTACTGATGTAATTGAAGTGCCCTATGCTTTTTCAAATTTAAAGAAATCTGGACAACAGGATGCAGCTTTTTGCTCACAGCCTCAGGGAATTAGCAGGTTTCAAATTTAAAAAAAAATTTACTTAACAAAGTATGCCATCCCTGAGGTATGTCTAAAAGACATGTTGATTTCATCCTTTTCTTCAGTTATGCCACTTCCTCAGCACTATTCTTGCAGAACCAGCAGGAAAAAAAAAATATAATGACTGGGTCAAATGCTGAAGAAAGCATTTGCAGCCTTTTTACTGAAATCTTGTGGCGCGCAGACTCAGCATGATGAAAACCATTGAATTTTTTCTATGCCTAACTGGCATTTTCATTACTGCATTTCTATAGCAGTGTTCTCCATCTCTACCTTCATACATGCCAACTGTCCCATTTTCAGCTAGACAATTCTCATTTTTCTTATCTGTTTTCGGCTGTCGCATGCTTTATCTGTCTTGCTTGTTTTGTTTGTCCATGCACATTACTGCAGCTGAGGCAGTTAACAGCCACACTTCTGTGCAGCAGGCCTGGATGACTGGTGGGTGCTGCATTTGGAGCAGGCTGAGTTAAACTGAGCACTACTTAATCTGTTCAATTTGAAGGTGCAGGGTGTGGCCAGTTTTTCAGTTTTATGGTTGTTAGCACTGCACTAAAGATAGCTTCAAAGCAAAGTAAAACCTCATGGCATACTCTGTGCACAGTCTTCGTGTAATATAAGTTGAAAAGAAATATTTATGTATTCATACAATGGTACTTCCTTGTTGTATAAAACATCAGAGCCCTTTTTAATATATGACATTCTGATGCATAAGTCTCAAGCAAATCAATCCCTTAAAGCACAAATGAGTACAATCATTTTAGGTGCCCCTTTTTCTTCTTTCAGAAATAAATGCTGCATTAAATAGATTTTCGGGACAAAAATAAATGAGATGAGAGGCCTGAAGTACTGATCTCCTCTGATACCTCTCAGCTCCATTCTCGAAGCCAGCTTTTCAAGTGGCTAAATTAAAGTCCAATACTTTTATTATCATCACCTGTTGAACAAATAGCACACTATGTAATTGCCTCTTTTTAAGAGAGAAAGACAATTCCGGGTTTCCTGGCACAAATAATCCCATTGATTTTGGGGTATAATTTTGCGTCCCAGCAACACAATGATATGAGGATTTCCCATCTTGCTTTCTTCTTTAAATGTCCTGCTAAGTGGAGAGATCCGACATGAATAACTAACCTCAAAGGATCTGTGTGAATTTCTTCTATGGAATAATAAAAAAAGTAATAAGAATAAAATTAACAACAACAATAGTAATAATAGAAAGGACTCTCTGGTAACTCTGTTAAATAACCTGTTAGGGCTGTCAGTGGCAGGCATCATAGCAAGGGGATGATTCACACAGCACACATGAATGCTTGTCATCCTTAGGGGCAAACTACAGCAAGTCCTATTAATGATTCATAGGGTGGAGTTTCCTGGTAGAGTTGCATGTTCCAGCTTAGCAGACTGACTTTAACATTATCACTAGATCAACAGCATTCAAATAAATGCTGAGCTCACTCAGTCCCAGGCAAAAATTCCGAAGGGATACCAGTTCGATGCATGGCACAAATGTAGGGAAGGATTAATTAAAGCCACTGGAAGCAAAAATAAAGGGATCTCAGCTATGCATTCATCATAACCAATATATTCTAGTGGCATACTTGAGACTTGTTATTACAGTTATAGCAGGTCAAAACCACCAGGGATATATCAGGGCCCAATATTCTAGGGACATAGGCATCTGTCCAGCAACACAAATAGGGCAAAATGGGCCAGCCTCACATTTTATTTTATATGGGTGGTTTTGATGGCATCCCATCAAAGTGCCAGCTGTTTCCAGCATCAGTGTGCCTGCTGTCCTGGCAGGCTGCTGGGACACCGTGAACTTACATTTCCTAATCAGAGATGCCTATCAGATTTACTTTAGCCAAGAAGCCCCTCCTGCCCAAGGACCTGACCTGCAGGACGAAGCCACAGAACTGGTTTCCAGGGACTGGGGACTGTCTCCTTCCCAGGCTGCTCTCCTGGACTAGGGAGCCTGAAGTGGAAGCTCCTGGGGGTTTGACATGGGCTGGTGACACAGCTGGGGTTCACTCCAGAAATCACCATAAGTCTGCCAGGCCTACTGCTCTCCTGGCCTCTGTTAGACCATTACTTGAGCTTCAGAGGGCTCTCAGGGCTGTTTCTGGTCCCAAGTTTCTCAGACCAACTCTATCCTCTTTCCAAGGTTTTTTTTCCTTTTTTGAAGGACAAAAAGGTGGAATAGGAAAGAGAAAGAAAGAAATTAGGCTGCTCTTCAATGAAAACTCTTTTGAATTCATTTCAGTAGCAAAAGTCAGGATTTTACTGTTTGTATACCAGCCCAGACTAAAAGCTTTGAAAAATTCCAAAAATATCCTACATATCACCAAATCAGCATTTGACCGACTCCAGTTATATTCACATGGAATCATCTTAATAAAAAAGGTCTGTTGTAGAGGGATCTATTATTAGTGTATTTTCCATCTGTCTGTATTTATTCATGATGAAACAAGCAGTCGTTTTCCCATTTTTTAGTAATAAAACATATCAGCATTCTGTGAATTAGTGGCATTGTGGTGAGGGGTATTTTTCTTGTAAGAGATTGATAGCTCAGGAGACCAGCAGATGAATGGACAGATGAGTGGAATGCTCCCTGCTCTGAAGTTTACAGCAAAAGCATGTAACTCTACTTGTCTACTTTGAAGCCAGACTTCAAAGTAGTCATGTGTTAAAATGTACACGATATGACTATTTACCATATTAATGAGAGAATGTGGCAATACTCTCTTATTAGAAAAAAATATTTGTGTCACTTCTTTTCTTTTGAAGTCAGCTGTTGATTTTAAATCAAGCAGTTAACGTAACTTTTGTCAGTCCCATTCTGGATGTATGTGGGTCACTGTGTTTGCATTAAGTGTCAGGATGGGAAGCTGCCTTCGTGAAAATTATGCTTTCATGTAGTCAGTTTGAAAGATATTCATTCCTCCACTACTCATGTTTCCTCATTCCATCGGAGAATGATGACATTCAAAAGCAGGTAGTCAGACATACAAAGGGTAGTACTTGGAGCCCATCTATCTTGCTCGGAGGAAAATTCAGAGGCCTAATTCATTACAGTTCTTTGAAATTGTAAGATGAAGACACTATAGAATTGCAAAGTACTTTCATTATTAAGGGAGCAGGGGAAATTTTCACCTTTTAAAATTCAAAATAAAACAGAGAAAATCTTCCCCTGGGAAACTGGACTGGCTCAATCTGCTTCATTCATCATCATTTTTAACCTCGGTATATACCTTAACCTCCATTTTCACCCACCCTCCCTCCCTCCAACACCCTCCTGCTCTGTTCTTCCCCTTTCTTCTTTTCAAGTTTCTCTGTAGAGTCTATATTTTGTCACTCTCTCTGGTGCTTAGAAGAGCAGGAAAACTCCCCTGCCAGATGTTTGTCTAAACCTGCTTTGACAAAATTCCCAAGAATAGGAATCCACAGCCTCTCTAGCCCCAAATTATGCTCACAATAAAAAACAGAAATAGAATGGTTTCTCTTATGCCTAAACTGAGCCCTTTTTAGTGTAACCACACATTTGGAAAAATGACTGTCACTTCATGTTTAACACACATAGGTGAAGGTTTCCGAGAATTTTGGAATTTCTTTTCCTGTCAGTTTCATTCCAGAGAGGGGTTATAATGTTTTAAAATATAATTTCCCACCACACCACAGAGACATATTTTAAATGATCCAATTTAAAGCCAAGCTTTATTATTTGCTTCCTCTCTTCTGTGCCACTTCAAATGAGTAACAGAAGTCACAACCAGATAAAACAACCTGTATCCACCCACACAAGTCCAGTTGGCTTCAGCAATTCCATTTACACCACTTCTCTGACAACACAGCTATTGGGAAATGACTGGGATTTGCTTGTGCTGCTGAGATATTCTGTACATCACAGAGCTCCCACTCTTTTATATTGCTGCATGCCAGGCTCTGTGCACACAGCCGGCACACATTCTATTTCCTCCCACTTGAACACACTGTTGTAATTAGGCGCAAGTCACAGAGAGCATTGCTTTATTTCCTTATCCTTAAAATCAGAGATCAGAGCTAGAGTTGTAGAGTAGAGAACTAATTTCTTATTTCAGTATTGTTTCTTTTCTCACTATTCTTGCTGCTAAAAAATATAAGGAATATATGAAGGAGTTGAAAATATTGAATGCTATCAATAGGATTTTCTAAATATAGTTTCAAGCACAATTTTTTTTTTTTTTATTTAACCTTAGTTCTGGTCCACTTGGGCAAGAAGACCCAGAAGACCAGGCATGGAATCTGAAAACTCTCAGATGGAAGAGAATTATTACACTGCTGAGATCAAGAAAGGCAGTCAGAGATTGGCCCGGCAGAATTCTTTCCCAACCAGACCATTTTCTGCCATTCCCAGAGACAGGGACAGAAGAGAGCATGGGAGTCAGAGGTCTTTGGAGATTTCAGTCTGCGCTGTTGCACAATGGAAATTTTAAATATTGTTAAAATTTAGTTGATTCCTGGAAAAGCACTGAGAGCAGAAGAATGCTACAGAATCCTAAACCCAGTGCACTGTGTTCGGAAGTTTGCATTCTGCTTCTTAGATTTCACTCTATCAAGAAGTCCAGTCATAAATGATTTGTGCTACCTACCATATCCAGATTTTGACTGATTCCTCCCATTCCCTGTATTCCATTGTGAAGACCAGCTAGGTTTTCCCAAGCATTCCTAGACAATCAGTTAACACCAGCTGCCTTGGAGGAAAGAAAGGAAGTTTATGTAAATTATGTATGTCTGAAAAAATTCTGTATGAGTAGCCAGTTAGGGTTTAGTGTTCAGATAGCTTCAGATCTGACTAAATATCTAATATGACAGAATACTAAACTTCAGAAGATGTAATTCAGTTGCTGTCACTGCCCTAGAATTGTTGAGATCTTTAATCCTTCAAACACAAAATTATTCTTGCAGAGCTCACAGCAGGGGATTGCAGAGAAAGTCTGTACAGTATTTACTTTTTTTAAATGCATATTTTTCCATGCAGTATTAAGAAAAAAAGGTGGTGAATGCACAGCAAAAAACCAGCACAGACTTGATTTCATTTCTTTAGCTAGAGTATCCGAGGTGATACAATCTGATATCCCACTCAAATATAACTCTTCCGTCACATATCTACAGCTGCAACCTACTAGAGAAAAAGATTAAGTGGAAGGAAATTTAAGCCACAGCAGGCCTAGCAAGTCACCTGCTAAAGACTTTGGATGAGAGTCAAGGGGTTAGCTGAATTCCCAGTCAAGTCATTCTGTATTTTTTCTCTGAAAACATCTGTGCTGAGGAATGGGATGGCAATGCATACATATGGACTTTTTAAATTTCTTGTGCTTAGCTAAACGTATCTGCAGAATGATGATGCTTTGCAGATTGTACAGATTTGTTTACCTCTTTCTGAGAAGCATGGGTATAAATTTTTTCCTTGATATGCTATCTCATTTAAAGCACTTACTTGTGGTTCTTTGAACATGACCACAAGAGGTAAATGAATAAAAATGAAAAGGCAAAATTCAACTGTATTACTACACAATCTTATTTCCATCGTTTCCTTGATCAGGCAGCAAGTTTTAGTCTTTCAGTCTGTAATGGAACAACTAAGAAAAAAACAAAAGTCTGTGAAGGTGTTTTTGTTTTTTTTTTCCTTGTATTTCATGTATTTATTTTTTTCCTCAAGTAACCTACAATTAAATGTGACAAGAAAATGAAAATCACTTTGAAAATTAAATAATTTGTTTTACTAGGTGATATACTGTATTCAATGGAAGGAGTGGGCCACAGACCAGAAAGTGTATTAATTTTTGTCCAAATATACTTGCAGTCTACGAGGTAAATCACTGTAGAAGCCCATATCTACCAACAATGGAGCACAAAATTTACCACTGGGTGTCACTGGTCCTTTATTTGCCTGTATTTTTGACTCCATTTTGATGCTTGAATGAAGCCACCTAGATGTCTTTAGGGAAGCAGAAATCCCACTTAATTATTATATTGGTTTTAAGTCTTCTTTTTTATATCAAAGGAGCTATGAGAAGGCTTTAAAAGTTCAATAAACCTTACTGATTTAAAGACTTCAGCATCCTCTTTTACTTTCCCTTCCTTATATTCCTGTTAGTACTCTGTCAAATTCAGTCTTTTTTTCTGAATTTTTTCTTGTTTCACAGTGAATTCAGGAGTCCTTTACAGTAGGAATGTTGAACTGGACAAGACCATGAGGAACTTATATATTAATGCCCTTGAAATCACAGGAAATACTGTACTTGAGATCCAATTTCAAGGGATCCAAATAGTTTCTGCAATACATGTGCCCATAGAGTATCCTTTCCCCCATCCATTTAAAAAATATAAAACCTGTAATGAAAGATCAAAAAGAATATAATTTCCCATGGAAAGAGAGCAGGAAGGAACAAGAAAGTAACAAAGCAGTAACAAAGTTTGGTATGGAAAAATGGCAATGAGTCCAGGGAAAACTATTAGGATCACTTATGTTCCTGTGGAGGACCCAACCAAAGAAACACCCTCAGTTCCCTTCAATGTGACCTTAGTCTCGTGCTCAGTTAAATTTTGAATATGCAAGGAAAACATGCTACCCAATTCTCCTTGTTATCTCTTCACACCTTGCCTCACGTCTCTCTGTGCCATGGCACATCTCTGCCCTACAGGAAGGCACAAAAGCCACAGAAGTAGGAGCTGCCAGGAGGCTTCCTCCCTCCTCAGCCATTAGAGCCCACTGGAAGCCCCAGAGCGTGGGATTAATGTAATTTAAGTGCAAAGCAAACAAACAGTGATCCTGTTACATCCAGCCACATCCTCTTTCCATAGGGCAGGGGGATCATGGCAAAGCTGAAAATGCAGCCTTTTTATGAATAGACAATGAGAAAAAGACCTAGAGAGTCATTCCTTCCTTGGGAATGGGACAGTTATAACATCTGTGCTTATAGAGGCTGCCTCCTGTGGGATAGCACAAAGGTGAATACACAGGGCCAGTTGTTCCTCCTCTCAGAAGTCAGAGCTGAACACATAGTAACACATTGGTTTTAAAAAGAAAAGTAAAAATAATTTTCAAGTATCTTCTGCACAATATTCAAGTCATCAAAATCTATTTCCATCACAAAAAATACGCATTTTCTATTCTTCATATGCTTACCAATGTTCTTGAAGTTGGGATTTCCACCAGAATAGAGTATAAACCACAGTTATAGTTTTAGTGATGGGGAAGATCCTTACAAATTTTCACAAGAGATAAGAAGAAATAGTGCTACAATGAACCGTACACAGTGAGATGTTAAGCAAGACAATCAGCTTTGTCTGACACTGTTTTCACCTTTTTATCCATTATTTGTCTCAGATCTATTTTTGTCCAAGGGAAAAAATTATCACCAGATGTAAAATAAAATAGTTCTCTTGAACTCGGTGGAGCTGCATCAAATAAAATTGATAAGCATGTCTCTTTCATTTAAATACAATCAGATCAGATGTTAATAGGATAGGATTTAACACTAGAAGACTTAACCTTTGAATGTCATGTTTAGTAATTAATTTATTGATATTATTATTATTGGGAAAGAAATATTAAGCTATACTTCAAAGTGTAATTTAGCCAACACCAGGATGTCTAAAACAGGTTAAGAGGTCTATGCCAATATTGCTTTTGTCAGAGTAAGAGGTGTTTATATAGACCCATGCAGTATAGCTTTGGATCTTCAAGCAAGGGGAAAAAAAGGCTCTACTGCAAATAGCTGGTTTGCATATTTCTTATGAACCGTGATGAAAATAGCTGCTTTGCATGCTGCACCATAACATCGTTATGAAGATGTTAAAGTGCTCTGGTGAAAACACAGCAAATAGAACCGTACATTTCTGTTCAACTAAAAGATTCCAGTGCTGGCATGGATCACTGTGGAGGAAAAGAAGGTTGAAAAGCAGCTGAGAAGTGATAAACAGTCAATATTCACATCAAACTGATTGAATTGCCTCAACACAGTTGGTAGATGTGTGGTTGTACACTCTGTTGGGATGCTAGTGCCACCGGGAACTCTCACAGAGAAGACACCTGTCTCGAATCCAGCCAGGACAGGGCTAATTTTTGCAGCAGCCAGGAGGGGCACGGCCAGGACCTTGGGGTTATTAACATCACCTCACGCCACGCCCAGATGGGTGGAGCAGGTGGTGTTCTTTCCAGTTTGCCGGGGGGTGTGGTCAGGTAGCACCGCATTCTGCTGGGTGAGCAATCGCCCATAAATCCTTCACCTACCTTGGACACTCTCTTACCAGCACTGGTATCGTCACTGATTTCTTATCTCATTGCTGTTTCTGGTAAATTGTTCTTATTTCGACCCCTGCTCTTTACCCTTTTGTGCCTCCGATTCTCCTCTTCACCCTGCTGTGAGGCGGGGAAGTGAGTGAGCAGTGAGTGGTCTGGGGTGTTTCAGCAGGAACAATAAATGGGGGGACACCATTCCTAAACTATGACAAGATTTTAACTGTTTCATTACTATTAAACATGGAGAGACAATTCTTGTGGGATGGATGCTGCACTGGACTTGAGTGTACAAGTACAATTAAAAAAAAGGGGAAAAAAAACTGTAAAAAGGTCAAAAAGTGAAGGCTTCTTCATTTATTTGGAACCAGGTTATGGGAATGATGTTATCAGTTAAGTGAAAATCTTGTGTATTATGCAAACACCTCTTCAGAACCTGTTCCAAGCAATTAGGCCAAATTTTGGATGTTGCTGACAGGTTCACAAGCAGAAATCCAACAGGCTACAAATACTGACAGATCCTGCCACCTCAGTGGAAGACCTAAGTAAGAATCAGAAAATGCCACCCAGCCTAATTATTAATTAATCATCTGTTCTAAGAAAGTAAAAAAGACAATATAAATACCCTTTGGTGAACAAGTTCTTTCGTACAATACCAGCAGTAGAGGGAAAATTAAAACCTTCAGCAACAGAAATCTCAAGGGATGTCAGTGGTTTAAGACTATGTCTCCCAGTGGTATTTTTCTTCTTGTCTTTGAATAGCACAAGCAGCTCCAGCCAGAAAGCATGATGGAAAACAAACTGGTCAGAACCTAGCTCTCTTAAAAGTTCCTAATTTTCTCTTGAGTAGGACTAGTTTGGACAGTAAAGATATTATTTATAAAATAATACATTTTGATACATCATGGCAGAAAATCAGCTTAGAAAGAAATGCTGCATCATGGTTGTTTTTGCAGATAAAATATGATTTTCCTTTCTAACACAATCCGTTTATTGATGTGGAGGTTTTTGTTTTGGCTTTTTTGTTAATTCTGGGACAGAAATAATTTCTTCTTTCTCAGGAGAATGGAAGCCACTAGCAAGTGTGGTCTTCTGTGGCATTGCCATAGAAGTCTGTAGTTCTAAGGAATATCAAAAGATCCAATTTATTTTCAAATTTAAATGAGAAAAATAGTCAGAAAGTATTAGCATGAAATAGTGTTCTTAGATTGTGTGTAGCTATGTAACAGAACTAATCAAATAGACTGAAGTATTTATTTTATTGATTGTTATTTATTAGATTATTAGAGTTTCCATTCATGTAACAACATTAATTTTCATAAAGCTGTAAAAGCTTGAAGTCCTACTGGGTAAAATCCTGTAAATATAATGCATTTCTTAGAAGAACAATGTATTAACTTTGTTTTCTGATAGTGTTAGCTGTGTAACAGATTTCCAGTGTTCTTCTAACCCCTTAGGGCATCTAAAGAGCTCCAGGAAACAAAGGTATCTTTCAGTACCTTCTGTTGTTTCTACAAGCATTTAATATTTGATGTAATATACATGCCCTAATAGCACATGAAACACTATAGCCTGGTGTGATCACGGCATATACCAGATACACAGTGCAGCCTCCTGTTTTTTCCTATTTTGTTTTTCTATTTGGTATGCAAATCCACTCCGTGGTAACCTTATCCATGTGCTGCTTGTTCTGCTCATGCAAATCTTCGTAGATATCCTGGATTCTGATGCCATCTGCATCTGCTTACATTCCTTGCCTTTAACAAAGAATCAGGAGTTAGCTAGACAGATGGCAAAGCAGAACTATTATCAGAGATTATCAGGAAAATATGCTATTTTAAAGACTTTTAAAAATGTAATCACCCTTATTCAGGGTACAATTAATACAGTAACATATTGTGCAATTACTGTTAGAGTTCCATTGCTTCAGTACAGACAGCATTACAGCAGGGTGGGAAGGAAAGATATTTAATTTTTTAAAACATTCTCAATGGCCCTGTTTTACAGCAGTTCTACTGTCAAGGGATTGCAGTTATATTGAAACGATTTTGTTTAGTAATAACTGCACCACCTACTTAAAATCTCTTTTTGAGAGAATACTAAATGAGGCTTAGTTGACAGTAACTGAGCATTACTTACTAGATTGTACTTCTGTTAAGAATCCCACTTCCCCACCAGATGCTGAAAGGAGAGGCATCATCCATGCAAATACATGAAGTAGTTGACCTGTAGTAGTCAAATGCCCTGTGTAGGTGAGAAGGTGCAGCTTAAATTTACAGGCGTGAAGAAGCCTTTCAAGACAAATCTTGTGCCGTAGAATTCATCTTTCATATTTGATTTCTAAATGGTATATTTCAAAGTCTGCATTAGTCAGTCTTGGACCTCTGAATTGCCATTGAAAAGAAATAGGCATTTGAGATTGATACAGCAGATCTATCTCAGATAAGTGTATTAAAATGAGTCAATGTGGAAAAGTACCCCATTGCTCTCCACTCATCATAAAAGGTACCTTTGTAGACTTTTTTATCTAATATTGGACACTTTGATAAAAATATCTTAATGGTCCTCCTGAGATATCTAAAATTTCAGTACCAACGATAATTTCAGAACCCTGTATGTTCTTTCCACATTTCAAAGAACTGGATGTTTTAAAATCCAAGATATACAGGTTTGCCAGGGAAGTTGGAAGGGCAGGCATGAGGTTCCTCACACGTTTAGACCACTGCAAGACTTAAATGTGCATCTCACCTTCCTTTCACTGTGATGACTCAGTTGCTGACTTGGTGTGTACACCAGGATAAAAGTGTGCAGCTTTTGCAATTTTTCTTGCCTTGTAATCATAATTCTGAATATGACGGACAGCACAACATTTACAATGTTTTCATTTTTAGGCAGAAGGCTACTGCACATTTTGTAGAAAGTGCTGCATATCATGAGCTAACAGTGAGTATTTGCCTAAACTAATAAAAGTGAGAGAAAAACCACACCTCAGAGTGCATTGTCCTGAAGTTTTCAACCCATCAAAGATGCAACAAAAAAATCAAAGATCATGTTCTCCGTTGGACTTTCAGCTTTTAATGTATCTTCATCTATTTAATTATTCAAGTTGTATAAAATGCTTAGGATAAATGACAGGATAAATTCAGTTCAAATCAGTAAAATAATTACTCAAACTAGGTACAGAAGTGAGAAAACAAATCAGAACTTCTGTAAGAACAGCTGTAGTCATCTGTCTTTACAGAATTACAGAACAAGTCACATCCTGAAACTTGACAAGGAAATCACAGAGAGAGGTATCAAGCAATAAGAAGCGTTTTATTAAGGTTAGGATATTCAGAAAACTGTGTACAAGTCACCAAACTGAAAGATATCAGTGCAATTTTGTTGCAGTCAAGGACCTCACACTAATTTGTCCTAACTAAGAACTGGAGTAAATGTAAATTCAGTAATTAAAAATATTTTAATAGTTTATCAAATTCTCCTCATTCTGTTTCTTAATTATTCTCCTGGTATAGACAAGTTAACAGAAAAAAGCCATTATCACAAGTCTTTTGGAGTTGTAATTAATTTCTTTCCCCCAGAGCATTACTAAACCCATTTTGTCTAATACTTCTTTAGCCTTCTTACATTTCAAAGGCCTTTCTCATTGTCCTTGTGCTGGCAAAGATGCCCCTCTTGGCTCTTTTTGCTGTTTACCTTCAATCATTTTCTTAGTTTCTTACCCTTTTTTTCTTTTTTTGCTCCTCTACTCTTTGCAAAATAATTAATTCTGTTTTGCACATCAGAAGTACATTTCAAATCATTTAACTTCAACCCATTTTTCTTCCTGGTTACTTAAAACCTGTTGAATATATCCAGTGTTTGTGATGTCAGAAAACAGTACCTCTTCTTAAATGGAGATGATGGCTCTTACAGGTTGTATTTCAAACCCTGTCAATCCTGCAGAAGTGAAACTAATTCTACGGTAGATACATGTGAGCCAGTTACACCTTTGCCCAAATAACTTTCACATAACTTGGTGATTTTAATTTGGGAAAGGATTCAACTGCTACAAGTGCTGAGTTTGTATGGATTTGACTACATTTATATCAGCATATTTAAATTAGTACTTTTTTGAATAGAGATGAAGATAAAGGAGAAAAAACTGAGCTTTTTAGTATAATTATTGGTCTGCAGTACGGATTGTCTCTCTGCTTTTAACTTTATGTCATGTGACAAGACTCTTTTAGGAGAATTACAAAGTGCTAAAACTTATTAATAATTTCATTAATTCATATTAAGTCTTGCAATTTCTTAACCATAAATAAATGAATGGCAGTTATGTCTCTTCTTAGGGACAATGTTTCATGTGTATTATTCCTACACCTGCAGATAGACATCTATTTTCTTTTCATAGAAACCAAATGTTTTTAAATATCCCTGGCTTTGCTAAATCTGCTATCAGCAAGGTAGGTTAGATTGTTATTTCCCATGGATTTGTAGTCATAACACTGAGTGAAGGAATAAAACTCAGTTGTGTCAGGAGTTGTTCAAATACAGAATAAAATGGTCATCTCCTCGAGTTTGAACAGAAGGGGCAACACACAGAGAAGTCAGAAATATATGTTTAGTTTTATTTAATTCCGTTATTTCTATTAAATGGGCTTAGCAGACCATGTTTAGTGTTCTTCAGAATTAATAGAGCTTTGTAAGAATGGCATCAATGTATTTTAAATTAAAATCACTTTTTTTGTGGTTATGCTTAAAGTGTATTTAATTGCTGCTCCATTTTGTTCTATCATCATTCAAGTGCTACCTCAAGAGCACTAACTCAAAGCTCTTGAGTTAGTTACCATCATCTAAAATCATATAGCTTTAGAGAACAGAATCATTCTGTTTATCAAAAAGAAGCCTTTTCAAAACTTTCAGGCAGAAAAAAATAATCATGAAAGCACAGAGGTGAGAGATGGAAAAAGACCTATTAAACATATTCTTGCTGTCTGTCACTGCAATGTTTTCCCCTACAGTCTTTTATGTTATCTTGTTTAGCTTTAAGTGTCTCAAGGCTTTCTATCCAATTTTCATTGGGAAACTATTTCAGTGTCAATCTGCACCTCAGGAAATTTCCTCCAATGCTCAGTTTATGTTTATATTACATAAAATGACAGATATAAAATGCTTTTTGGTAAGCAACTTACATATGTTATTTTCTTAATCTTATTCAGACATTGCTGGAAGAGGTGGTTAAATGGGGAAAAAATATATTCATGAGCATGCTTCCTAACACTGATTAAATTATTCCACATTTGTGTCTCTTTGTATAAGGGTTTCCATAAAGATAGAATTGATATTTTGTATTTTGATATTTGTGGTTGGAAGCTGGAATATTAGCTGACAGAAAGAAGGCGCAGGGTATGAGACTGAGGAAACCAGGGATCTGCAGTGTGATACACTGAGTGTCATTTTCTGCAGAAATAGTTTTGTGAAGGAGTAGGCCAGACAGAAGAGGCTGATGCAGTGGGAGGCAAGCCCATATGCATAGCCTACTACAGCGCTGCTTCATGCGCGTAAGGAAAAGGGCTGTGAGGATAAGGAAGCAAATGAACAAAGCTGGGGGGGAAAAGGGACATTTTGCTGGAGACACATGCCCTTTTTAGGCTCAAAAAAAATAGAAAATTCAGAATGCTTTAAAAAATAATGTTAATCTTTCAATTTCTATGATTCATTTGCCTCCCAATTTCTTAATTGAAAGCTGCAGTTTTTTGAAAAACTTTGACAATCAAAGCAGTTAACAAAACCTGAAGAATAGCTAACTTAGATAGCAGGTCATGATGAATTATCTGTAGCTTTCACTTGGCAGGTCAGTATATGAAATGTATCTTGATGGCACACATGATCTAGTGAATTAGTTTTAAAATTCACTCAGAAAAATGGTACCGCTTGAAGTCAAAAATGCTGTAGTTCATCTGTCCATTGTTTCTTGTGAGTAAAATACCCAGCTGATTGATAATGTTGCCATGCATTTCTAAAGTGATATACAATTTTCCATAAATGCACAAATTCTGGATAGATGTAATATGTACCTACAAATCCTCATATGTAGGATGCTGATGCAGGTTTCATGCTGTGTGCTGTTATTTCAGCATCATACATCCTGGCTGTTAGAAACGGGTATGCAGCATAGTGCAAAGGAACCCAATCACAACTTTCTGCAGGAAAGCTTTAAAGAGGAAAATACCGAGCTTTTTGTTCTGCTTTGCATTCTATTTTTAAGGTTTGTTTAGTTACAAGACAAAATGGACACCTGCTTTGGAAAAAGTCTTTGTGTCATCCTAGAGTGTAGGAATGGAACAGCTGTGTTGACTGAACTGAAAAAAGTAGGACATCCAAGAAAATTTCACGTAGATCCATACTTTGCACTTGATTTTTTTTTTAAATTCAGGTTTAGAAACTTTAGAGCCCGAATAACTTTAATGCTAAATAAAGCTGCGATGCAGTGCAATACTAGCAGTTATTAATGTTCAGGAATGTTACAGTCCTTTGCATGTATTGAAAGTTGAGGAATTCACGCAAAAGATGCCAAGTTTCCTATAAACTACGTTAAAGGACGTTTACTTTCAAAGCAGGAAGAGAGTACAAACGGGAGTTGTGAGAAAATAAATCAGGGAGTCTTAGAGCTCCATGTCTAATTGCCCATGCTGATCTGTGACCAATGGGTGAAGCACAGCTGGTGAAAAGCGTAAAACAGATTTGTTACCAGTGGTCAGTCATTCAGACATCTAAGGCTGCCACAAATGCAGCAATCGTCCATCCAGGTGCCTCCCTGAAACCTGACATTAGTTGTAGACTACAGAGCACAAAGCTCATGTAGCTGCTGATCTCAAAAAATATTAGCAAAAGGAAATCTGAATTCGGAGTAGTCTTGCGTACATCAAACTTTAACGTGCTGTGACTGGGCTGTTATGTATTGCTCTCTACCCTTTTTGCTATGCTGAATTTGATCATTTGACATGACATATTGGCAGATATTCCATTGTTCAACCAAGAACCTAATGTACCATTCAAATTTCTATTCAAATGAGGCTGAATTAGAAGGTGAAGATGTATTTCCGTGGAAAAAAAATGTGCTCCCTTGGTCCGACAACTGGCCAGAAGCCTCAGCTACAGTTGCCCAAACACAGAACTTTACACAGAAAAGCTTTAAATAGCCTCACTTTACTGACTGGAAAGACAGAGATGAAGCAAAAGACATGAGTTACTTTAAATTTCCAGCTATCTCCCTAAAGATGAACACATGCAGTATAAGACTCACAAGTACAATGAATGTTCTACGTTCACATATTTTCCTATGGCTTTGTTGGTGTCAAGTATTTTATAAACAGGTCACGTGGGGAATTCCACATACGCACCAGACATCTGGTTCATCTGAAACTGGAGTGTTCTGAAAGTTGTATTCACCAGGAATGTTACATCAGTCAATTAACTTGCAACTGCTGTCTTAGTAAATGTTCTTAATAAAAGAGTTTGTGCATTTTTTTCATCATGGCATTTTGTTTCCTTTTTTATTTTTCAGGCTGAATGCAGTTTATATAATGAAATGTTCTGTTTACATGAAAGTACACCTGACTGCAAGATTTTCCAAATTATCTTTCTAACAAAAGCAAA
>VZTA01027677.1:69185-132917 GCA_013398855.1 Mohoua ochrocephala | reverse complement strand
AAAAAAAAAGAAAAAAAAACACAGCAAAACTCAAAAGCAAACCTTTCAAGAAGAATGCACGTATTTTGTATCACTTCATGGCTGAATTTTTGTTTGATTTTGGAGAGACCTTTGATCACATTCTCTCCTTTATCAAAAAGTTTTCACCCTGAATTCTTGAAGGTTGGATGCTAGACTTCTAACATCAGACATTATTGCTCAAAAAATTTAATTACGGAACAACTTATCCTTGGGTCTGATAAATCTTAGACATAAATGGAAATAAATCATGACTTGGATATTTAAAGATCAAATAAAATGGAATATTCAATCACATATTTGTAGGTATTTGGGTGATGGTATGAGAGGAGCACTTTCTGCCATTTCCTGCCCACACACTTTTGTGTGTTTTTTCTGCATGAGAAGAGCTGGGGCTGAATGCCCATCCTACACCTTCTTTGACCTCGCAGAGCTATGGCTTCAGCTTCTTAATCTTTCTGCTGCAAAAGCAAAAAAGTTCCCTGAGGAGTTGGAACTGAATAGGAGAAAATCTTCTTTGACCTTCAATGTCTTAGGTTTCAGGAGATACTCTGCCTGTTTGTATGGTCTCCCTAGGTGGAATAGGATGCGAAGATTCAAACTAACTCTAATTATTTAACTATTATCATGAAATAAATTGACGAAATACTTTAGTAGAGGTCTATGTTGCTAATCATTGCTAGTCCTTAGTCTCACTAGAGGAATGTACCCACCCCAGCAGTATTCCTACTGTTTATCATCAATGCAAATGTATCTTTACTTTCGTACCTCCATCCCTCTGAAAAGTGGTGTGAACAGATTTTTTAAATCTCAGTTATGTGTATAAATTAGAAAAGAAGTATTACCATTGAATTTCCTCTGTAAGGATGTGTTGGTTTGCCTGTTCAGAAGAGACTGTCCTTCCTGCCCCTCAAAGTGATCTTCTGTGTGTTCCTTATCATCTCTTGCAGAAAAGGAAAAATCTCACTGTATAGGGCTGGGACACCAAGTTAGAGAATACCACAAGCTGGTAGATCAATTCTAGCAGATGCATATATCTTCTCAGATTAGCATTGTTCTCAGTTTCAAACTGAACACTGTACCTAAAAATGACTAACGAAGCAGCAAATGAAAATCACTTGAAGAAGAAAATACTCTGTAGTGTGCTCTCTATTGCTTCTGAACTACACCAGGCAGCAGTCTCTCTTCCCTTACTGCACTCTATCTTTCATAATCCCCCTTAGATCAAGTTTTTAAAGGATATTGTGTGTTTAGAAGGAAGGCTTCTAAAATTTAATAAATGTTGCTGGACTTTTTGTAAATCTAATATCATCTGTTATCTCTACTTCAAAGGGCAGAAAGAAAAGCTGCTGTTACCAGCTGGAATCTCTGACTTTTAAAACGAAAAAGTAACTGAGCCCACATTCCTTATACAGGTCAGGGAAACGGGATACTATTGTAACTCTGGTTAAAAAACATCAGAGAGGGAACTGAAGAGGCACCAAGTGAATTTTTCGTCCATTTTTTCATTAACTGTCAAAGTGATTTGTAACAATTCAGACAATGACGGTCTTCCTCATTAAACTAAGCAGTGGACTCAGTCAAAAATACCCTGCCTTTACTATTATTCTCCATGCCACGGTCAGTGTTTTCCAAGTCAAAAGGTATAACTAAAACAAGGTTTGCAGAAAGAAGTAATGCCTTTTAGGGAGCCGACTGAAATGTTACAATACCTGCTCTTTCAAATCATTATAGTGACTGCAGCATTTCTATCTCTACTGTGGTAGTGAAAGATACCACACAAAAGATTTCTCCCAAATGACAGTTATAATGACAGACCGATAACTGCTTTAGAAAGAGACATTTGAGGTATTTTGTGCACGTAGTCTGACTTTCTGGACTATATTAAAATATGAATATGAAAAACATTATTAACTTTTGCTATTCTAGAGTTCCTTCCAGGTTCCTATTGTAGTAGATACATTTGTACAGCCTTACTCATGCTCTTGTCCTGACAAAGCGATGTGCTGTACTGAACTGACAAAACCACCTCAGTAAATACATTTCCATGAGTCTTGGCAGTGTTTGGATTATGAACCACCTACAGCTTCCCTATTGAACTCAGAGCTCCTGTGAGACGATCCTGTGATCATTCATATTTTCAGAGTGAAAGGAGAATAGAGATAATGAGGATGGGTTACATTTCCGCATTAATCACCAAAACATCTCAAGCTTCTTCAAAATTCTGTGGAATTCCAGGAACATCTGGAAGGCAGGTCCACAGACAGTGTCTAAAAATGCTAATAGATTCTCCCTCTAGAAGTGTTTCTTTGTAATCCCATTGGTAATTGGGGAGCATAAAAAACAAGTTCAAATATTTTAGAGGTTAATTTAAGTGAGAGAAATTCTAACCAAACATAACTCATCAGAGTTCTATCCTAAGTATTTCTTTCAAAATCTAAATTTTATAATTATTTATATTTTTAAGCTTTTTTTTTTAATGTAAACCAGCCTCGTATTGAAAAGCTTGTCCCACCCTTTGAGGCCCTGCAACAGATTTTTGAAACGTTCAGTCACCATTGAGAATTTCTCATTTTCTGCTTTTGACTGTTATTCTTTCTTTACACCTTTTCTTACTGTAAGAAGTAATTATTTTCCTGCAGTGCACATGAATTTCCACCAGAAAACTTGACTTAGGCTTTCAACTCTCTGCTCTGAATTTAAGCTACCTAAATAAAAGATAATGGAATCTGCCCAAAAAGAGGATATCAGCCCTTTGATACTGTTGAATGATGTGTCTGGCCTTTAGTCTAAGAAGCTTGGACTTTGTTGATCTGGTTGCTCCTAAGAGGGGTTTGCATCCAAATGTTGACCCCATGTAACCTTTCTTAGCTTGTGAATTGACAAGATCGTAGTACATGATTGTATGGTTCCTGTTAATTAATTTGCCACTCTATTTCCACAGTTTTGAGATAGAGATTTTTAGTGCTTTATTCATTTTCTAATATCTGTCCCTTGGCTGCAGTCCTGAAGTTAATGCTCACTAATAATGTGTTCTTTGTCTGCCCAGTTACCAGGGTCATCGTTTTTCAAGAGGTCTCCAGAATGTAGAAATGATTCTTCAGTCACTGCTTTTCTTTTTAACAGAGACCTTTCTATGTTCCTTTTTCCTTTATAGCCTGCAGATCAGATGTTTTGCTCTGCCAATTTTTTATTTGCTGCACAATCCAATTCTTCAGTCATTAGAGAGTGAACTTTGCATTTGATTGTTTTAATAGACAAAGTCACAGTAGAAAGTGGTATAAATAATCCTAACCAGAAAGTATTTTGATCTGATTTTATTTTATACATAACCACCAAAATATTTAAGTTTTCTTCTTTCGATAAGACATCTCTGACAGTTGCAAAGAGATTAGGATGAATATGTGTTGCAATGGGTGAACCACCAGCACTGGTAAGCGGGGGGGCCCAGAACACCAAGGGACTGTGGTTGGATGCAAGAAAGCCCCCTGCGGGTTTATTGTAAAAGCTTCTCCTATCGACTCTTATGAATATTCATGTACCCCTGCAAGATGTAACCAAAGCCCCCATGCCTGCCCCTCTCTCCCCATTGGCTGTTTTGTATTACCCTGCCCCCTTTGGGACCCCCTTATAAGCTCCAGCCGAACGGAAGTTCAGTCTCTTGGTTCCTGGGACATTGATGTGGGGTGTCCCTTTCCCTGGAGCCCTGCCCAATAAAATCTACGGTAGTTCCCCCAAGAGCCACCTCCTAAACCTCTGGAGGCACCTGAACCAACGATGCGTGGGGTGGTTGCTGGCCACCATCGCCCTGGGTGGGGAACAGCTGGCTGGCAGGGGTCTGGCCCCGCCCGGGACCCCTCATGGAAGGGATCCTGTGGAACACGCAGCAGCTGCTCTCACCCAGCAGCACAGAACCTGCGCAAGGCGCGTTAAGTATGGGTTTATAAAAAAGAAAAGAAATTACAGCTAAAACTGTTATCTAGAATGAGGTGTTCTGGTTATCTCAGTGGAGAAGAGATCTAAATAAATGTTTGTTTTCAGTAGAATATTCATTTTTTTCTTACTTTTTCCATTTAAAAAAAAAAAAACCTACAAAAACTAGAAAATACCTTTTCTATCCAGGAACTGAAATAGTCTAAAGTGTGTAAATAATTGGAAAATTAAAAGAGTGAGAGCATAAAAAGGAAACAGTTCTTTAGATTTCATCACCAGACTTTGGGCTGTGTGACGGCAACCTGTGTAGTTTCATTCAACATTGTACCATGATGGAAGAAAAAGAAGAGCTTGAAGTAGGATATGAAAAAACCCTAGTTATGGTAAAATATATTAGTTTCAATAGTCAGAGAAAGACTATAATAGATTAATATATTTGTAAAGGAAATGCTTCATTTTTCAAGTACAGTGGACATGTTTAGCTTTCTAAAACAGCTTGCTATTCTATTCACCTTTAAACATAGAATATCCACAATGATTTTTCTTAAATTCACAATGTAGTGTATCAAAACTTATAAAATAATTATATATTTCCTTGGGCATGAGTTATGTCTGTCATTTGGTGATGAAGAGCCCACCAGAACTTCGTGTCTTCAGACAATAATGACAGGAAAAAGATATGAGGGTTCTGGAGTTCAGAATTACAATTTGATAAGAAAAAAGTATTTCCACATGGCAAGGACCTGAAGTCCTGCTCACAGGTTTCCTACTGGGATGTATTCAAAAGCCTTCAGAGTACTCCATGAACTTTAAATTTCAGCTGACCTACATCTCTGCATTAAATGCCCTTGATCTTTTAAAAGCTTCCCATTCCCTTTTATTATAAAACCCCACCAAACTTCCGATGACATATCTATGCTTTCCATAAAGAGGCATAATTTAAAATATGCACCAGTAGCCTGCTAAATTCATAGAATCACAGATTCAAAGATTGGTTTGGGTTGGAAGGGACCTTAAAGATCATCTTGTTCCATGCCATGGGCAGGAAGGGACACCTTCTACTAGACCGGGTTGTTCAAAACCCCATCCAACCTGGCCCTGAACACTTACGGGAATGGGACATCCACAAGTGACCCACAAACTCAAGTAAAATCAAACACACTTTAGAAAGAATTTAAGACATTCTCTATAAATAAATGGGAGAAGCTTGTGTAAGGTAAACATGAAACTGAGTCACGTGCTGAAGATTGCTTCAGGTGCTTAGGCATTTGGCAAGCACTCTAAAATAATTTTAAATATTAATCTGGTTACATTATTGACATATTTCACATTCAGTTCTTAGATAAAAATATACACAGCCATTCAAGAGCTGGTCATCTGTTATTTCAAGTTCAATATGATTTATCTACCTTTCTAAAAGTACTAAGAAAGCCTACTTCTTCACATTCTATATTTTCAAGAGAGTTTACGGTTTATGCAGGCTGGTCACAGTTGAGTATAATATATCTATGTGTCAGAAATTTGAACAGGCAGTAGACATTATAGATGAATTGCCAGGAAATTACCCCAGTGTGCTGACTTCCCAAATTCCTTCAAATGACTTAACAGGCTTGACATGGCAGCTCAGTGTTCAGTTTGCTTAGGGGACTTTAGGAGAATCAGTGGTTCCAATCCATTGTTAAGGTTTGGGTTTTTCACATTTACATAGCAATAAGGAGCTTAGGGAATCTGTAACTGGCAAAGAAAAAAAACATTCAAGGCAGCATTATTGCCAATAACAGTGTTCAAGTTCGTGGTACAATTAAAACGAAAAGCCTTTGTTTTTCTAAAAAATTAAATGGGCAGATGATATTATTATTGCTGAATTGTTGATCAGCAGCATCACCTTTGATCTGAACGGCTTTTGGATCACGGCAGCCCTGGCAGTAGCAGACACACTCATTTTTGATGAGACAATGAAGTGTATAGGGGTGACAGGCTTTATGGCAAAAGGCATCACATATCTTCCACAAATCACTCATTTGTCTAGTTTGGGATGGTATAATTCTGTGACCTATGAAATTAAAAGCAGAAACCCTGATTTTCTCTTTATATAGTTCCTGGCATCATGCAGGATAGAGAATGACTGTCAGGCTCTCATTGCTACATGAAATTAAAGGCATTTTGCAAGTGTAGCATCATTCTGCTGAGATTAGGGAATTCCCCTCAAATGTAACCCACTGTGGTCTAGCATCTGGGAACTTACGCATAAAGCTATGAGGTGGATACAATAAAATAAATTCTCTTGTTTATAATAAATTTGCTCTTGCTACATTTTCTGCTGTTATTTCACAGAACCTTTAAATTAGCAAAAAGCTGGAGCAAATAAAGGTTGCCTAGATCTAGTGAGTGATGGGAAAATGGCCTCCAATGAGATTCTTCTAACAATAATTGAACTTAAGGTGTGTCAAACTGTTGTTAATGCTACAACTAAAATATTATACATGTTGTTAGAGCTTGGCTGATTTCCAAAACAACCATAGTCTAAACATAAAAGAAAACTGAACTGAAAATTACAGAAAAATTGTACCACATTAGATAGACCGATAAAGATACCAGGAGGTAATTGTTTTGACTATACCAATGTCCCTTTTTTACTATGATATAACTGTACAGCAATTAGGTTATTCTTGTAAATGGCATGGTGACTACAGCTGCAAAAAGACATCACTGCCATCTTCTGGTAATAGCTCATTCAGCTTGCCAGCATGTGGGTTTTCATTTATTTATTTCTCCTTTTATAGAACACTACACAGGCAATCAGCGTTTTTTGTTTACAAGACCAGGGAAATGTAAGTATTGCACTTCAGCATTCAGAATTTTTTTGATCAATAATTTCATGCTGTTCCAGAATTCCTGCACTGCTTTATGACTCCTACTGGTGAAACATCCTTGAGAATGATTTTCTTTTGAGGATAAAGATACTATAAGTCCAGAAATTTGCATTTCATAGCACAATTTCTTATTATTATTTTTTCCCACAGTGTGAGTTAACTGGTGACTGAACGTATGGAAATAGAAATGCTATGTGTCATGAAGATCAAGTTCAACTGAAAGTCAATGATGCTGGCATGATCACACTCATTTATATCCGCTGAGGGTCTAAATCTCTTAAGCAGGTTAGAGTTATGTATTTGTCGGTGTGACAGAGCTCTGTTTTCTGCTTCCTCCAGAACCTTTAGTGCCTCAGCTTTACCTCTGATAACTTGGTGGGTTCTGTTTATCGCTGATCATCAAACAGAAATAAAAAAGCAGCAGTCTGTCTTGCTCTGTAGCTTGATTTGGGATGTGATCTTTACTCATCTTAGCTTCAAACATAATTGCTACTTATAACTAACAATACTGCTATTAATAACTAATTCCAATCTTACCTGACAATGCATTCACAATGTCCCCTCCTTGACATGAACTATGGCATGTAATACAGTTGCTTTATAAAATGCAATACTCATTCTCCTAAGTATTTGTTTGGAAACCATTTGTCATAACTTTGGAATTTCCTCAGATGTTAATTTAAAACATAAATACCTTTATTTATTTTTTTTCTTCACGCTTTGAAACCTTACTGTCACTCAGTTTATGACAAATTAATTAAATACATACACACACCTTTTTGTGCGTGAACATAGACATAGGACAGAAGAATATGGACTGCTTTTTCACGTATGTGAATTTTTGTGTCCTCACACAGCAGCAGAGAGGATTTCAGGCCAATTCTTCCATGCAAAGCTTTATTTATCGTCCTGACTGAGGCAGTCAGAGACTACAGAGGTTCAATGGCAGATCCGGATGGCACTAAGCAACTCAGTACTTTGGCCATTCCAAAGGCAGTGGAGATGAGATCTTGCTGGCCTTGCTGGATGTGCAGCAAAGGCAGCCAAAGGGGTTTCATTGATTTCTGAAGTTTTCCTATTGGCAAGAATGATGAGTTACTCTCATAGTTCATATGGCTCTTCAGCAGCCTTATTTTTGCCTTGTTTCTTGCCACTCTATTGGAAACTGGAGAAGATTTTGCCCAGAAGTGTCTACATAGGCAAAAAGTAACTTTTATGTAGATGTTGCCATGATCAGCATGCCTTGAGGCTTGTTTCTGCAGTAAACAAGTGTTTGGTCCAGCAGTCTGCTGACCACACAGCCATCTTTGTTTCTGGCCCCAACTCAACACGCACAGAACAGAGTGAGCAAGTGTGGCAGATCCCGCCAATGCATCCCCTACTTTTGCTGGCTTCCTCTTCACTGAGCCACAGCCCCACCCCCAGCATCTCTGCTCGACTGGTTTTTCGGAAGGGAAAATGTATTTGCCTTGTACTTTCTCTGTGTTGCGAGCCTAGCCTCAATTTGCAGTCTATATATTTAAGCATAAATCTTGCATTCGAGTCCTCACAGCCACTGTGAGAGTCATATCACTCTTGGAGATATTTCCCTTTCAAAGCAGCCAGCCTGTCTTCAGAAGAAGAGATCTGAGATAGTAAATTTTTCTGAATCATTTTTTATTGGAAGCAGAGCTGTTCTCCATAAATGCAGGAGCCAACCATCTTTAAACCCAGAGCTGGATAGTGGGTTTTCACTGTCCATTCATGCCAGTGACAGATGCCTGGCAATCAGGAGCTGCTTGTCAGCTCCCAGACAGGAGGCATAGAACATACACTTCTGTTAAAAGAGCAGAGAGGCTGTTGGTTAACATAAGCTTTTATGATGAAGCTGGCACACGTTTTCATCCAACGTCGCTCAAAACCTTTTTCACCGCAGCGCATCCCCCAGCTGTGAGCCAGCTGGTGATTGCGAGGGAGGAAGAACAGAGGTACAGTAAAATACTTCTCCTGGTAAGCAACTTTGCAAAAATGTAGTTGCAGCTTTAAAGAGCCCTCCTACAGCACACATCTCTTTGCCTTACCTGCTGGCTTTTCTTCATTTTATCAGTCCACTGCTGATTTGGCAATCTGTGGTTTGTTAGTATACACTGACTTTCTGCACACTGATTTAAAAGTAAACTGAATAAAGAGATGCAAAGAAAGGATTACAGAACAGGCTTCATTTTGCAGTTCATCAGTCCAAGCTAGTTTTATGTTTACTAATCACTACTTCCAGGAAACCACCGTAAAAATCATGGGAAGCCATTCTTATCATTTACCCATAAGCAGTGGATTTAAACCAAATCCAGCCCCATCAATCAATCCTTCAGAAGTACCTTGCTGCTAGTAGAAGGTTGCTGTGCTCAACTGAGTGCTTTTGAAAATATATCAAAAACTTAAGTGAACTCTTTTTTTTTTTTTTTCAGATTCACTCTGATCCTAAATTTTGCAATACAATGCAACACCCTGTAATCAACAGTGGTGACACAGAGGGAAGAAACTGTAGCATGGAAAATTCAGTGACAAGGTAACAGAAGAAATACTGGAAGGTCCCTTATTCCTAGACTATTTTCCTGGCTTAGTGATCTTTATAAGTGAATGAAATGAAATGAAATGAAATGAAATGAAATGAAATTATGTATCAGCAGCACATAGGAAACTATGCAATAGCCATTACACCATAATGTCATTTATGTTAGTCCTTCATCCACATTTCTTTTTGCAAGCTGTTTTATATCTTTATTCTGCCTAGGAGTTGAACTGAATTGTGACACATTCCCAGGAGTTCCTTAAGAAATGCAGTATCTATTTTTATCGTATTAACCTTAACAACTCATTAAAAAGCCATCTTCTTCCAGTGGTCTTCTCTTTACAACTAGCCCTAGTAGATTGGCAGCTGAAATAGTGAATCGGAGTACTAAAATTTCTGATTTTCTGAGTTATTAATCAATGAAAACAGCACTTGTACCAATGCAGTCTTGGTCTGCAGTTTTTTTTAGAAATTTAGACTGGCAGTAGTGAAATTAATGTGGATTTGTAATGGCGACATTCAGCTTTTATTTATAAGTTATTTGTATTGTGTGTTAGCTTTATTTCAAAGCTAACTATCAAATGCTGCTTTGTTTATTGCATTACAGATTGTCTTGGCTTTACTCACAATTTTCACTGGGAAAATTCATAAGAATTGACACATAAATTAACTATTTTAATATTCATATATGGCGTTTGCTTATAAAAGAATCATGAAGCAAGCTTAATAAATCAATTAGAGGTCTTGATGATTCTCCCGGTTCCATATTATCACAAACATTTAACAATTTTTAGTGACTCTGAAACACTCTAAACTTTCCTTGTAATCCAGATAACCCAGGTTGTGTGAATAATTGTAACCCAAGTCTAGAATTTCTCTGCTTCCTTTCAGTCTTTTTCCTTTCCTGGTTAATTGATACATGGGTCAGTGCTACACAGGACATGAAATAGAGGCCAGAGTGGCTGTCCCTCTGTATCACAGCCCAAAAAGGCATTTATGAGATTTCTCATATAGCAGGAGCTGTCATAGTTGTTTGATAAAGCTTAAAATATGCTCTAACTTCCTCCTGAGCTGAGTACCAATCCCCCCAGACCCTGGGAAGCAGAAGATAAAGATATTAGGAAGCCTTTGCAACGACAAGCATTTTAGAAGCCTGCAGAGCTCCTTCTTCAGGTGGTAGGGTTTTTTTGTTTTATACATTTTAAAACCTAACCAAATTTGAGATAGATCTTCTCCTGTATCTGCAAACAAGTAGGATGGGAATTCTCAGGAACCGGCCGTGGTTTCCTGCTACTGGGAACCATTGTTTGCTGGAGCTGGCAAGAATTGGAGGAGTCTGATAAAACCGTAGTATGGGGTCTTTTTTTCTTCCTGTGAAATATTATTCTGTGATTAATAGGATATTTTTCCTTTCAAGTGTGGAACGCCAGCACCTTTCCAAAGGCTGTTCAAATCTGGCATGTATGATACAGTGCTGCTCTGCACGTCTGGCTGTAAGAGACATGATGTCAGCTTTAGTAATACCTTCCAGCCATGTTATCTTGCTGCTTTTATATTCTACACCCAGACATTTGGAATTCCGCATCAACCACTAAAACACAATGTTCAGATTGGAGACCCATTGATCATTTTAACTGCTTGAGTGGCCAGAAGTCACCCTTACTAATCGTTACTGCCTTTAATCACTATCATTGCACTAATTACAGGCTGATATTCTCAAACTTCTGGAAAATGCTGAATGGTTGAAAGTGAAAATAATACAATGCAAGCAAATTGGATTCTGAAGTTGCTTCCTTATTCAGTAAGAACCACAAGAAGGTCTAAGAATGCCAATAAATTTACGCCGCTGTAGAAATGTTTGCTGTAACAAATAGAAATCCCAAATAAAAAAGTAGAGCCCCCACTTCTCTACCACCATTTTTTTTCCCTAATTAAAAGCCGTCAGACTTTTTACAAAATAAAGTATCTGGTAATGCTCCCTGTTACAGATATTTTCTTTTAAAATGCATTTAGCAATTCCGACATTTATATAAAAGACATAAAGGTTCCAAGCCCCTCAGTGCATATACTTGCATTTTTTCAACTTTTACAAATGTTAAGCAGATTTAGGAAGTGGAAAGTGACTACTGTTTGTTATGAACTGTATTCATAAATCTGCCTTGGATGGACCTAAAGTAGATATGAGTAAATGACTAATGGACCTGAATTATTGAACTGTTACTTGCAGTTCATAAATAACACGCTTTTCCTTAAAGCTGCCTATATTTTGTATTGTAAGCTTAGGATCTAAAAGCTACTGCATCAAAGTGAGTCTGGACTAAGAAGCTTTTTCAGAAACTGCCAGAGCAGGAGATGTCATATATTAAAAAGCAAGCAGCATTTCTATGCCACAAGGAATAGGCACATTCCTTTTGACATGTTTATCTCTAAAATATAGTTATACTGGAATTTACTATGTCTCTTCCAGACTTGTTTCACAAGTCCACTGGGTTGGACAAACAGTTTCAGACAGTGTAGCTTGAAAAGAATAGAAAATAATATTTCAATAGATGTCCCTCTTCTTCCAGCGCTCATCTTCAAGAACTGATCAAATAATACTTAAATCTCTCAAAACTTATTAGAGTTGAGTATTACATACAGAGAACATTTTGCCTACAATTGAAATGCAGTAGTCTCTCCAGTGAGCACTTTTTTATTTTTATTTTTTTAAGAAAGCCATGGTATGAAATATACTTGTAACGTATTTCTTCTTAATAACTTATTTTCTTCTTTAATAACTTAAACTCGCACTAAAAACAGTTATGTAAAAGTTGTAAGGCAGTATAGCTGTTTGTATATAACCATCCCTGTAATCTTTCATCCTGTATAAGACTGCATAAAGCTTTAGATAATTGTTTGGTTTAGAAAAGCTTTTTCTTCCAACTCTGTTTGTTTCTAAAACTGTTCTCCAAGTTGCAGCAAGGCTTATTTCTTGATGCTTATTGTTTGAAATTTGATCAATGTCAGAATTATTTTCAATCAGATCCTGTTCTTAAAGGTAAACAGTTCTTGCAATGGTGTCACTGATGCTTTTGCTGTTTCTTTTTCAACTACTGTCTAATAATTTCTGCGAGCTCTGAGCATTGCTAGCTTCCATGTGAGTAAACAGTGCCTTTGAGTGCTATCTTAACAACTAAATTTCAGGAATAATTTTGCAAGGGACAATTGTGTGAGCTTCATCCGAGAAGTAAGCTGCCACTGAACCATAAAACCAGCATTTTTGAAAGAGATGTACAAAATTGATTGAATCTACAGCTGGTCTCTACAACTATTTTCTCCCTTGCTTTTCCACACACATATATCCATTCCAGATTTATTATCAACAGACTTCCCAAAGGTCATTATCTCCATTTTTAGGTGATGAAACTTGAAAAGTGTTCTTGCACGTATATCCCATTCCCTTCATCAAGTACATTTTCTGATTGTGTCAGATAAAGAAATTTTTTATTTTTGGCATGGCTTGATACTGCCATTTTAAGGTTCATGATTCTGTTACCTTCTACTGCTTATATGCATTTTTATGAGGAAATAGCAAAATGTTTTCCATTTGGTTCATCCTCATCTCAGATGTTAAGAAATAGAAATTTATAAATTTGCCTGAAGATGTTTCTAAAGATATATTTTGCTTCCATCTCTTTGTGGAGGTTTTGCTGAGGTCCCATTTATTGGTGGTTCTGATAGTAACTGCCAAGAGAGTGAAATATTCATCATGGACATTTTTAAACATTTCAAGCTCTTTTGGGGTAGGATCCTCTCTGATTTCCTCTCTTTTAAGAGTCAAAGGAATATTGGTATAGTGCTTATGTACTATTTTATGACTGAGCTGATGCAAGAAACTCTGCATATGGATTAAAATTTGCTTTGGATGTTCCTCTCAGGATAAGAAAAAAATATTCTGAATCTTTTATGCTCATCATGTCTGCTTTAGATTTCGAAGTTTTTTTTTTCCAGAATAGTGTTCTGTTAGAATATTCATTGAAAAATTTCTTTAAATCATTTTCTAATGTGAGTCAATATTGCTGTTCTTCTGTGTGTGAGGAATAGAGAAATTTTATGCAATGTATCACTCAATTTCAAAATAAATTTTAAGAGAAAGATTATTTTCCTTTTCACTTCTGAACTTATTGTTATTATACCATATAATAATTTTATTTAAAATAGAAGATAATTTTTTTTAACTTTGTTAGACAAATTTTAACTTATCTGACTTTTTTTTCTCATTGAAATGAGAGTTTTGACACTTGGCACTATTTCCTCAGCTCATGATGAAACTTGCCTGTTTCATCTAAGCTTAGGAGAGCACCAAGCATCTAAGCTTGGACACAAGCCCTTTCTAAATATAAGCATATCTAAGTAGTGTAGTTGCACCCAGAACATTTTAGAGCCCAGAGGACTCCTGTTTGCTTATTCCAGTGTCTCTGCTCTGTCACCCATAAGATCAGGATCAGATAGAAGATCTTTTTTGCATGCGATCACCCACAAAAGGTTAATCTGGATTTAGCACAGGAATTCAGGGGGAAAAAAGTGATTAATGATTACAGATATTCAGGATATAGTGCAGTGAAAAGACACGGTCAAAATTGATATCAAGTATGTAATGCTGGTGAAGTTACTTTACTTAAAGATTTGCTTAAATCTTGACTGTGATAAACTGCAGCAAAATTTTCCATCTGAATCAGGCTATAGTGAGTCAGAATTACGAAGAAAACTATTTTGGCATCATAGTTGAACAGAATAACAATTACTTTTTTACACTAAAATTTTTAAATTGTAATATTGGATAGAACAGCAGACACTTAATAGGTAGGAGCTATTAACAAAACATATCAGAATAGCTCAAGTACTGGGATTCAGAATTAAAGAAGAACTAATCAAAGCCAGGATCTTTGGCACTGCACCAAACCCCAGTGACTCAGCTAACAGCTTTGAAAATCATGCATGGAGAAAACTTACTCTCCCACCCTGCAGAAAATAAAAATAAAACAGGACTCTTCTGTGATAATTACTCCAGTGTGTGCCCAGATTTCAACTCCATGGACACCCTGGTGCAAAAAAACCATTTATCTGGCTCCATGCTTCTAATTTCCCCTCACTGGCCTGCATTCATGACAATAAAATTGCCTGACAGCGTAGACATGATGTGATTCAAGATTTCTACCCAGTATTATTCCTGGGTGCCTTCCCTTTGCTGTCATCAGTACTCTGCCAGATCTGCAACAAAGAGAAAAGTCAAAGCCTGCTACTCCTGCTTCTGATTTTAAGTGAAAGGCAATCAAGAAATCATTTTTTTTCTCTAGGAGCAAACTATTACAGAAGGCAACTTTATTTAAAAATTAAAAAAATAAATAAATAAAAGAGAAGGGGAGAGAGGAAAAAACCAAACCACAAGACCAGGAAATCTATTTCCTTCGTAATCTTTCTCACACACTCAGAGGTTCCCCAAAGGTTGGAGGTCTCTGTCCCTCAGGGAAGCACAGCAATGCTGCTGGGGAGGGAGGGTATTTGTGGGGAACAAATAGCTGGAGAAATGCTTGAAGGAAGATATTCAATTATTGCTAATAGAAGAAAAATCTGTGCAAAGAGGATCCTTTCTGATCAAGTAAGTCAAATGAAGGCATTTTGGTCAAATGAACTTTGTAAACCTGTCCGTGGTGCAGAGTTTAGCTTTGTATTTTGCCAGCAGAGCAGCACTGTTTGCAAACACCGGGCTTTCATGACTCACTGCCTAAACTATGAGCTACTGTATCTTCTCCTTAATAACTTAAGCATATCCCAAACAATTCTCTTTGATTTTGGTCAAAATTCAGAACATCACAGCTTAGTCTATACAATCTTAATATTTTATATTGTTTATTCTTCTTCTGATATCTATACTCCTCCTGGGTTCCCTTTTACTGTTTAAATTGCTGGCCTGTTTTTCTGGAGTGAATAATGCAAGAAACCGAGTGAGAAGAAAAACAAATTTTTTAGAGCCTTTCTACATGTTTCTTTTTTAAAGTTTCCTGTTGGCTTAGGCACATTGTGTTCCTCTGTATCACATCCTTTGAGAGCCATATGTGGAAGCAATAAAGTATATCCTTGCCTTCAAAGATAGGGAGTATTTGTTTAGCCAACTGACTAAGGAAAATACTATGAACCCATTAACAAATATGGTTATATGTGGTCAATTAATCATAGAGAGCAGGCTGCAGAGCACAGCTCAGGAAATATTAGTCAGCACAGGCAATGGGTAACTGTCAGTTACTGATCCCAGGATTTCTTGCCAGGGGAAGGCAGACAGCACGTTAGCAACAAAACACACCAAGTCTGCCAGCACTTTCCATTAAGATCAGGTTTCCAGCCCTAGAAATGCTTGCAGATATAGGTGATGATAGCTGACGAAACTCAAAAGGAGAGTTTTCTTCCTTAAACCAAAGATGTGCCAATTAAAATAACAGCCTGTTTCCTCTCCATATTACCTCAGTGTGCCTCAGTCAAAAATGAAGTGTTTTCATCACTGTGCAGATGTACAACATGCACTGAAGAAAGAAACCGATTTTGCAAGGCTGTGAAGTGCACGTCTAGAACGCTTCACAACCAAAACACTTGAAGATAATACCTTTTTTTCTTCTTGTTAATAAAGAAAGGATTTATGTTTTCCTGACAGATGCTGTCCTGCATAAGTTATGCCTGAGGATGATTGCATTATCAGGCTAACAGATTTGCCTGTCCTGTGGAGAGAAAGTAAGTTTAAGAGGGAAGCAAGACAAGTAACAGACCAATTATGCTATAGAAGAAAGACTTAGAAGGAAGAGGCCTTTTTCAGACTCGGGTGAAATTCAGAGAAACAGCATTTGATTTTAAAATTCCATTATTTTTGCAGGTAAAATTAGAAACAGTTCCATTAAACATTGAAAATGATTGTGTTTTGTAATGTCTGCTTTTCTGGGAACTGAGTTTTATGACTTTTGAAAGATTTGCAAATATTCATGATTTTTTTCTGTCTTCTCAACCTCTAAAATTTGGCAAAACTCATATTTTTTTCTAGATACCTTATCAGTAGCTTGTGTTAGACTGACAATTTTCAATCTCTGATCTAAACAAACAGTTACATCACAGTAGAAATTGTCCATGTGTTGGAACCACAGCCCCTTACACCACTGCTTTGATACCCACCTCCTGGCATGGGCATTCCTTCTGTGCCCACATCCCCTCAGAGGGCTGACAAACTGTACAAAGACACTGCCTGTAAAACCTCAGCTTTATTTGCTTCAGAAACGGCAATGTGTTGATGAGTGAATTCAGGAAGAGAAAGCTGGGTCCCACAGTCAACTCATAAAAGTATAAACCCCAGGGATTAGCTACTGTGCTTGTAAATCTCTATGTGAAGACATGCACATTACCGAGTCTACAATTCAACTTGATATATAAATGTGATTAATCAGACTAAATAGAGAAGTCTATAAAGTAGCTTGCCTTCACTGTCAACAGAGATCTAGCCAATATAATCAGTGGAGTATAGGACACAGTTCATCTCATTTTAAAGATGCTGTCTAAAATTTGCCAAATTAATTAGCCCTTAATTATGCACTATATTTTCTTCTGTTGACATAAAAGCAGACCGCTCAAAAATGGAAAATCAAATTCAAAAATAATAACCGTAAAATCTAAAAAAGAATACAATCTGGCACATTGAAAGTACTCTCAGTGTTGATAGACATTAACAGTTAATAGTGCAATTAAAAACACTTATTAATCGCAGTTAATACTTTGTTTTTAATTCCCATCTTTCTCTGCCTCAATGACTATGAGCAGCTCTATTGAAGTGTGTCAGAGAGGTGGCATTACATTCACTATCCTTCACACAGGACTCAAAGCTATAATTAAATCCAAAGGATGTCATGAAGAAATAGATCATGCTGTGTCTGGGATTGTATTGAGAAGATTTGTGGTGAATATAAAAAAGGTCATAGAGGTATAGCTGCCCAAGAGCAAGAGATCATCTTTCTTGAACTGAACCAAGAAGGCCTTATGGAAACAAAAGCTTCACATATATACGTCTTTATGTTTTATATCTTCTAAGACTTACAGTTTCTCCAAACTCAGCTGAGGAGAGCGACAAATTGTCATTCTGTTATTTTAACAAAACCTTGTTATTTTTCATTACAGATTGCTTTAAGTGTGGGAACACTTCAGAGTCTGAACAATGATGCATATCCCATGATATATTGGGGTTCTTTGGATGACCTTGTCTGTTCAGCTGCTGCACTTGCTCAGCTGCTGCTCTGTCACTAAAAAGGACTGTCACTGGTTCCATTATAAAGTGCAGAGAGTGTGATAGAAACACACCAGTAACTCTTCCACAAAGATTTTAAAAGATCTCATCTCTAGTATTATTTTACACTACAAATGAAATTTTACAGATCATTAGTCCACAATGTGAGCTAGTTGTTTGACAAAATGAGTTAAAAAGTCTAGGATTATTTCATGTAGAAAAGCATAGTCTGCACACGTGCCATAATTATTTTCTGTAGAAATTCATAAGCACTATTGTATCTGCAGACTTGCACTGCATAATTAAAGACTCTGTATGTGGTACTGTGTGGACATTAGTGCTATGCAGCCTAAAAGCTCTGAATTAGCTCTTGAAATATAATGAATATATGACAGATGAAAGAGTTCTGCAAAAACAGGAAGCTGCTCAAACACTTGCTGTTGCCAAAATACAGCAAACTTCTTACCAAGGAATTTCATCTTGTGTTAGACTGTACAATGTCTTTGTACTGGATAAGGGAAATAGAGAAGTTATCTTTACAGCTATGAAAATCAACACTGAATTTCAAAATATTTACAAATACAATTAAGTATCATTTTATTTCATTAGAAGGCTTGTTATATATATTACATAATTTCTGTTGTGAGAGAGCAAGAGGTCATTTATGGCTTCTAAATTTACATGCTATGGTCCACCACGTTGAACTCAGTCCTAAATACACGTAACTTATAGATGTCAAACCGAGTACTCTGTCTGACATCATATACAGTCCTGGCTGTTCATTTACTCATCTTTCCAAAGCAAATGAAAAATGTAATTTTGTTTTCCCATTCCTCCCTTCTCCCCAGTAGTACACAGACATGAGCTAACTAGGTTTGAGTAGTGAGAACTGCTCCCCCCATTTACCAATAACAAAACATTCCCGTTGTCTTCAAAGGTGTACAAAAGCCAATTTTTAGTTCAAGGGGAAGATGTGAACTTCTTTTTAACAACAAAAAACCCACAAAAAATTAACAGTGTTTTTGAGAAAAAAAAAATTTAAACACTATCTAAAAATAAAATTATTGTATTTCTTCTTTTTTTGCTTTTGCTTTCAGTATATTATTGAGGTTTTTCCTACCAAAATGCTGAGGCAGTAGCAGAAATATTTTCCTTTAAGGTTTAAAATCCCTGTTTTACCATAACCAGGCATTTAGGAAATAACACATAATTTTATGCAGCTTTCATTAAACAAAAAACCACAACGAATCTGCACTCTGGCCATGATTTCTAGGAATGAAGAGCATGTGTATGTATGTGTTTTCTGAATAGGACACTTATTAAGATTTTAATTTCCTGTCAAGGACAACTTACCATATCAAGATGAATCTTTTATGATTCGTTTACCAAGTGTGACTGAGGCAACTGACATTAATTTAATCTGTGATTGTGAGCATTAGTATTCATAAAGAATCAGAAGCACAAATAGAACCATTTAGTCTTTCTTTTCTTCCAAAGCAGTGGGTTTATGTTGTGTAGTGAAGATCACATTGAGTTGTAGACTTTTAAATAAATGTTGAAATAGAAATAATGAACTGAAATAATTATACTTGGAGAGATTTAGTGCTGCTCCTTAGAGATAGACTTGAGTGAAATACTGTCAAAAATATATATAAGTGCAATATTTACTCCTATAAAGCAGTTGTTAACCTCAACAGTCCCTGTCATTTCTCACTTGGTGCAGGACTTAAATTTTGGGGGAGTTCTAACCTTGATTTAGAATGAATTGGGGAAGAGATGGGAAATAAAGTAAACTTTCATTTTTTTATGTGTCCCATATTCTCCAGAACATAAAAGTAAGACCAACCAGATTTTGCCAAATCAATAGTACATAAAAAAAAAAAAAATATGTTTCATAAAAGCAAGACAGCATCATTACATAATACACATGAAACTACAAGGTGTTTAGTGTGAAACTGTTCACAGGACCATAGCTAACCAGGATCTGAAAATAAAATTTATTAGTTAGACTTCCCTAACAACTTTTCCCTAAATGGGAATGCAAAGGAAGGAATGACATTATCAACCAAAACACCACCTTCATTTCCTGTCCAGAGGGCTTTGAACTCGAGCTACCTCTGTCAGAGATTTAGGGAGGAGAATAAAATGCTCTACCTGTGCATCTGCTCAGCACAAAACCTGGGAGCCCTGTGGCTGCACCACGGTGAACCACAACATTGTCCCAAAAGTGCTGAGGCTGGCCTGTCAAAGAGAACATGAAGGGACAGATGTTCTTGTTGATTATGTGATTTGCACATTAATGTAACACCTGTGAACTTAAGATTTCTCCTGATTCCTACAAGTGTGGTCGGAGAAAAACTGGCAGCAACGGAACTGTGGAGAAAACAGAATTCAAAAACGAAAATTGTACAGAGTATCTACTGAGGGCTTTCCCCAAAGACCCTGGTCTCTTACAGGTCTTCAGGTAACAGACTAATGTTTAATGCCTGTTAAACATGCCTTCAGATGCCAGCAAATAAGAGATATAACAATTTAAGCTGAAGAAGAAGTAGCAATCCAAGGAATGACTAGAACCTAGATAATTTATAGATTTCAACAAGAAACACATTCAATGATATAATAATTAAATCACTTCATATTTGATCTAAGGTTAATCTTTTATTCCGGTACCAATTTTGCATTTCAATGTAGACAACCTTCAGGAACTGCAGGTATATTTTTAAGTTCTGGTTCACAAAATAGTAAATGATTTTGAAATTAATCTGCCTGGGAATACAAATATTGAGAGTTGCTGGCTGTGTAAAGCCAGCTAATTAAGTAAAATGCTGATGCTTTAATTTCCATTGACATAGCCATATGACACTAACAATAGCCTGGAGACAGGAGATGGTAGAGGAGACAGTGAAGAAGTTTCTAAGCTGAAAAGGGAAATACATGTACTTATTTAAGAGAAACTCATTTAATTGTCTGGGTGTACTGAAATAACCAAGAACATAATTGTTGTATTTGTACTCCTTCAAAGGGAATAATAGAATGAAGCTATACAGTAATGGGTAAGCAGATTAATTCCATTAAAAAATATTTCATAGGTAAATTAAATGTCTCTAATTTTATCCACATTACGTACATTAATCCTACATTACAAAAAAAAGATTCTAACTTTTATGGTTCACAGTATATAGTGAGATCTCTTCTTTCCCTTTATTCATTCTCATACTCTCTCTATGTATTACAACTTCAGCTAAAACCCAAATCTGAATTCACAAAGTAGGAAATCTGTCTTTAAAGAAAATGAATCTAGTTAATTCTTGTGTTCTTTCCATATGTCAATGCTCAGACCTGTATATTATAACACTATTGGCAATTATCAAGATCTTAAGGCTCAAACATTTGCATGAAACAGAACATAGGGTGAACTACTGAATTAATTCCTGGTTATAGCAGACAATAGGAGAAGGAAGCAGTCCATCTCAGGAAGAATATTTTCACCAAAAGGGTTGTCAAGTATCTGAATGGGCTGCTCAGGGAAGTGTGGAGTCGCCATCCTTAGCGGTGCTCAAGAAACGACTTGACGTGGCACTTAGTGCTGTGGTTTACTTGACATGATGGTGTTTGGTCAAAGATTGGGCTTGATGATCTTGGAGGTCTTTTCCAACCTAATGATTCTATGGTTCCATGATTCTCTTATTCTATGATCTTGATTTTACATTTCTTTTTAAGCGACTATGGCTTTTCCCAAATACATCACCACCAAAAGGAGGATTTGCATTATCATTTTGAAGTTAACATTCAGCAGCTGCAGCAAGATGAACCACCCAGCCCTTTCTTTGCCTTCCTTTCATCTGTTTCAGTTAGCAAACTTCCACAGGACTTGCCTGTATAGAAAGAAAGCCAGTAGGGCCCTGCTGTCACACATTGGCAGGATTCATTGGTGAGAGTAGAAAAATTTAGAGTCTAGAGTTAAAACCAGCAGTCACCTTCATATATTTAAAGGCTTACACCCCCTTTTTAAGGATCATCATCCAGACTGCATTGAAATTAAGACTGAAATGTCCTCTTGAACTGGGACCAAAGCAGCCTGAATAGTAAGATAACAAAAATGAATGTGGTTTTCTGCTACATAACGGCACTAAGGCACTTTAAACCACCACATGATAATGGTAGATGCCTTCAAAAGAATGAAGTAATGTGGTTTGTCAACCTAAGGTTGATCTAAATTTTAGGTTGGGTTTTGGGGTGTAGACTGGTATTTTTGTTTGATTTGGAGACTTTTTAGCTAAAATAAATTATCCAGTCATAAACACTGTCAACAGATTGGAAATTCTGGTCTGAGGTTAATCTGTCAGAAATGACAACAATGCCTCTGCTGTGTGAGGAGGGAGTGAAATCGCTCTCACAAATATCTTCAAAAATCTTTCCGTTAATGCCTCTACCATTTCTGATGGAGCAGTAATTGAATTTTGAACCTCAGAAACATCTGCCAAGAGTTCTGGTTTTAGAGTGTTGCACGTAAATGGGAAAGTGACACTGGAAGGCCCAAAACAGTTGGATATTTTAATCTGAAGCCTTTTTTCCATCATCCTTATTGCAATGTTCTCTATAAATATTATTCATGGAAAACTGCTTAGTGCAGTGTTCTTCCATTGGTCTCAATTCGTCAGTATGTGTGCTTCCTTTTCATCTGGGACCAAAGCATTCTGTGTCATTCCCAACGTAATATTCCACACTTAACACAAATCTTCATTAATCTCCAAAAAACCAACATGGTAAAGTAAATTCTTTAAAAAAAAAAAAAAAAACCAACTTAAAGAGCAACAGTATAAATATTAACATAGATAAATATGATCTCATAACTTCATAGAGGCTGTGCCACAGTACATGAGATTTCGAGATTTCACAGGAGTATTGTACCAGTAAAGGGATACAATTTTCAATTCTTTTGCCAGTCTGTGTTACACAGCTGACAGTGACTGAAAATATAGGAAAAAAGCCACAGTGCTGACATGCTGAATTGACTGCATAGTTATCAAAAAATAAAGATTTTTCTCAAGCGCACCAGCTACCTCCAATTTTCCATTGTTGACAGCAATGTTGCCATGCAGTCAGAGGGGAGGGGTGAGCTACAGTGTGGTGACTTCAGTGGTTCCTTTCTGACACTTCTGCGTTCCAAATTTCTCAAACACACAGACCAAAGAATATTCTATGTTATTTTTGCTTTTCTCCAGGCATGTTCCATACTCCTTTACCCAAAGTATAACTAAGTTTCCTCTAACAACAAAAAAAAAAATTAAATGTAGTATTCCCCTTGGCCATTTTGCCTTTACACAGTTTTAAGTCTAGACATGTTCTATTAATGTCTGTTTACTTTGGGCTGTGTTATGATGCTCCAGTTCAATAATGCTTTACATCAAGAGTGAAATTTTGATACCTTTCTGAAGTTTTTGCAGCCTACTTTCATGACAACAGGTTTTAACACTTCACTTTTCAAGGAAATCAAGGGGGCAATAAAATATACTGTTGTGTGAGGGCAGTGGGTCTGGATAAACCTTCCTGCATCAGTTCAGTGGTCCAGACCCTTGCAATCCTGACCCACCAAAATAATTCAGACACTATATTTCTGTGGCATTTACAGAAAAGAGTACAAACCTGAGGAACCAAAGTCTATGGCAGATTATTTAAATAAATCCAGGATAATTCCAGGCAGTCAGTAATTTGGCAATTAAGTCCTTTAGGGACCACTGTAACTTTCAAACAATGAAGTGAAATTCCCATCTCAGGATGGAAAAATCTCAATCCATACACATTTCAGACAATACAGAATTTAACATTTCCATATTTGCTGCAGATGATAAAGGTTCTGAACATTATTAACTGCTAAATCCTGTCATTGCAGGATCATCCTACTACAGCGGAGAACTGTTGCCACCCACTCTGTCGGTCTGCAACATTTCCAGAAGACAAGGTTTGCACCCCGAGTCAGTTCAGATGTGTCTGGGCTCACAAGTTACCTCGTACACAATCAAAGGCACAACTGTAATAGAAATGTTGCCACAAGTCTAATTTCCAAATTTTACTCAGCTCTGGGTGATAGAGAATTACACATTTACATGTGTCCTGACTGTAAACTTTCTGCGCTCACCAGTTTTTGTTAGCTATGTTTGGATTTTTTTAGAATGTTGCTTATTTCACCTTCTGTTACCTTCCAGACAACATGCAGGTTTTATGATTTTGTCTGATCACTTTGATCTTGATATCTGGACCACTAGGTTAGCAGAAGTCTTAAGCCCATAGTTTGCATATGTAAATTCTTATAAATTTTTGCATCTTACGTTGCTAATTTTTACATTACTGATTTTTACACCTGTCTAAAGGTGAGTTTTGTCCTGAATATTGCATGTATTTAACTGCTTAAAAGACAATTGATTTGAATATCTGTATTGTGTCACTTAAATTTCTAACTAATCTTTGGAATTCACTTCCTCAGGCCATGCAATCCTGCAATTTTGTTCTTGATGCTAAAGAAGTTTTTGAGTAGGTTGCTTACATGTCAAGAGTGATGCTTCAGATTTTACCTCTTTAAGCATCCACACTGAGAAGGATAATACTACATGGAGTCAAATAGGTTCATTTCTCCTTTTACAAATTTGTACTCTGAAACTCAGCGTGAGAGCTAAAAGTGTGTTCTGTGTCAGGGTGGGAAAAGTGGCCAAAAAATATTTCAGGGTCGTTAAAATTCAACAAAACTTACGTTTTTCACATAGAGAAGTGCAATGTCAGGTGCACATTCGTGCACCAGGTACACTGTCAACTCTGCAGAGGAGCACCAAGGCTCAGAAGGCTCTGGCTGCAGTAGAACTGTCACCAGCATTATTCTGGGCAGACGCTGGCAGAAGCAGTACTGCACAGCCAGACCCATGCTGAGCAAGACGTGAGGAAGCATGCCAGATCTGTGCATAAAACAAATGGGAGTCGTATTTCAGTGGAATGACGGAGGTAGAAGAAGATAAATACTTCTCAGAAATGAAAAAGTAGGAGGAACTGCTGTAAAAGTTTAAAATACTCCAGGTTAAGTTCAAAGATGGAAAGGTGAAACTGGAAGTGGAAATAAACTGAAAAGAGAGCTATCAGCTTTTTCCACACAAATCGCAGGGATCGTATGACACAGCACTGAAGACATATGGGTGTAATAAGGAAACATGATGTAACTGGGGATAACTGAAAGTTGACCATATTAGGAAACTAACTGGATTATATAAATACTCCAGAGCCATTAAGTTTATAGAAAGGAGAGTTTATATAATGGGAAATATTTATAGACTTAGACCTCCTGGTTATGTAGAAAGAACCAGATGGAAAGTATTGCAAATGTCAGCTATACCTAGCTCTTACACAAAGCAGTGCAAAATTTTGTATCAGTCCAAAATATCTCAAAGTCAAAAATATTCCAGTTCAAAGTACAAAAGGATTGTTTCAAAGAATGCTAAGAAAATGTGCCCTGATAGTATAATTTATTTTTAGCACAATATTTTAATTCTGTTTGCCAGTTTATATTTTTATCTGGTAGTTTGTTTTATTTTCTCTGAAAAGAGTAAGATTTTTATGATGTTTCCTTACTTCCTACTGAAAAGTGCCTGGACTTCATTTCATAAACACATACAGCCACAGAATCGTAGAATGGTTTGGGTTGGAAGAAATCCTTAGGGTCTGTAGAATTATCCTTTGAACTTCTGTTCATTGAGAATTAAATTCTTATTCCTTAGGGGCTAAATGCAAGGATTCAGGGGTGAGATAGGGTGAAGTAGGTTAATTACTGCAGCTTTACATGTATATCTGGTTTTACTAGACTGTGGCTTTGCTATTCAAAGCAGATCTGCTTCATCAAGATAACATTCTCAATAAATGCATGGAAGTGTTAAAAAAATATGTAGATGTGGTGCTTAGGGCCACGGCTTAGTGTGGACTTTGCAGTGTTAAGTTAATGGCTGGATTCAATGATCTTAGACTTCTTTTCCAACTTAAATGATTCTTTGACTTTATGACCCAGTGTGGCTCAGATGTCTATCCAAAGTCTTTATGAAATCTAAACCCTCAAATGGAAGGAAAATATAACTTGACCACGATTCAGCAATTGTTCAGATGTCTACAGAACTCCCATGAGCAACTCACCTGTCACATAAACCTTAACCCAGGGCAGGTTTCCTATCCAGCAAGCACACACTTACATGTGTAAGTCTCACTAAAGTCAGTGGATATTGACTTTCTTGTTGTGATTACCAAGAACTTCTTAGAAATCGACTCATGTGCTTTGTTAACTATGGTATTAATGTTAACATTTCAACATGTTTTAAAGACTAAGTCTTTTTAAAGAAACAAAACCTTGCACTTCTATCATCTCTAGATTGATGTAGTACTGGTAACCTGCTATCGTGGCTGTTATTCACTGATACATGTATAAAAAAACAGTCAGTTTCAACTCCATTCCTGGAGGATTCACAGCAAAAAATACTAAAAGTTCTTCTTACTCTTTTCAAAAGAAGCAGCACACAGGATCAGATTCTAGTGTTACGGTGATATTCTCCAGTTCATCACCCTAATGATTTTACCTCTAAACCTAGAAATAAACTCCAGAGATTTGAAAATGTTGGAGATATTCTATTATCTAAGAAGAAAAGTTGGAAACAGTATTTTCAGAGAAAACTACGTTAAAAGAATTAATTAGCCAGCTTTTGATAATTTTGGTAATCTTATTTATATTGACACAAAAGCTTATGATCAAAGGAGATACAGAGCTTCTTCTTCCTTATTCTAGAACATCTGCTGCAATTCTGATGCTGGAGGGTTTTTTCAGCAAGTGTAACTGACGGTATGTCCGGTCCTGACAATTGAAAGAAACTAGATGGGCTTCTAAAATTGAAGCAGCACCATTGTCACTGAAAACTTTCTGACTTCCATATACTTTAGAAAAATATAAGATGGAAGGGACAAGTTATTCAGGAGGTAGGGTCACTGGCAAATATGGAAAATAATGCTATATATTGACATTAGTCATAAGTTTCCTGAAATATCCTAGCATAGAGAAACTGCCTAGGATAAGGGGTAGAAACAGCATCTCAAAAATATTTTCTTCAGAATAATATTTGAACAAACTCACTGTATAAAACTAAAAAAGAACCATTTCTTATAAATAAAGCTAGTAGCTTTGTTTTTTATGTTTTAGAATTCCTGTGCTAGAATTTAAAATATAAGGAGTTTACTGAGAGGAAATATAGAGAAAACCCTTCAAAAGGCATCTCTGTGAAAGGAATTGCATGCTTTTTTATTCTTGTTTATAAAGACTATTACAATTAGTTCAGATTGGGGTGGAAATGAAGGAATGCAGTTAGGAGGGGGGCTTTACAATTAATTTCCCGCTGATAACTATAGCAGCAAGATATAATCAATCTCAATCACATTTGAGATTGTGTCACCACAGGGCATTAAAGTAGGCCAGCATATGGTTAACATTTGTCTGCATTAATAAAATATCCACAAAACCTTCCAAAATTTCATGGACCGTCAGTCACATCAAACTTAGCTGAAGCTTTCATGACAAATTTATAATGTGGGACAAATGAGTTGTAAATTGTACATGTTTTGAGTAGTCTTGTAAAAATGAGAAACAGAAATGAAAGTTTCAGTGATTGCAGGCCAAATTCTGAACAGATTCCTGAGAACCGAATGGGTAAATTCCATCCAAGAAGGCTTTTGGTGGCATTAGTTGAAAGGATAATATTATATTAGAGATAGCTGTGAGTGTTGCAGGTTATAACCAAAGAAAGATCAGGTGAAGAAATCCTAGTTCCCTAGTAGGAAATTAATCGTTGAGTCAAAGTACATTGGAAAACATTAAATTCAAACCTCTCAAATGCAATTCAAAAGACACAATTCAAACCTTTCAGACAATCACAGTCTTGCTGTGAGCATCTGCCTTTAAAGTCAAGAGACTATGGCCTTCCTGTCAAAATCTTATTTACACCCACAGCCATCCTGTCATTCTTAGGGGCTTTTGAGACATTTTAAAAGTAATGGAATTAGCATGATCCAAAGAAAATAATCTCCACCCTTTCTTCATAACAAGTACAGATAATTTTTCTGTGCATGTGTGCTATATTTGTTAACATCTCTGCTCTTGGCAAAAACACCTTCAACAGTTCTACCCACAGTATCTTAAATCTGAAAAATGTAAAGAGCACATTCAAGGGGTTTCCTGCTGTCGGATACTGTGCATGAGAGGATGGACACAGTAGCACCTGAAAATAAGATGTCACACAAAGCAAATGTAACCACTAGGCACCGCAGGGCAAGTGGAGCCCTCAGTTCTCAAAGTAGCTCTTACTCATAAATTACCATTGCCAAATGTCTGCACACTCCTCGGGTTTCTGGCTGTTGTCAGTAGAAGTGTGGATAACTCAGGGATAAATTCAGTATTGTTTGGCTCAATACTTTGAAGCATTTGATTCCAAAGTACTAAAACATATCTCCCAAGGCTGAAATAGCTACATCAATTCAAATAAGATTTACAGTGTAGGTCAGTTGGAGCTGAAACGCGTCAAAATCACATGCCAAGATTAGTTCATTTTGAGAATAAAAAAGCTGTTACATTCCTTCAACCAAATCTTTCCACAAAAAGTGTCAGCCCTCACTTACAAAATGAAAAAAGGATGGACCAAAAGAAAATCCACACAAGAAAATGAAATGCATGGTAGGAACAGGCGGCAAGGAGAAACCATAATTAAAAAAAATACTACTGAGGGCTCATCTGAGGATTTGTAAAGAAGAAATGTATTTCACCTGAAGACTTTTCTTTATCGTTTGAATAATAAAATTTTGGATTCAAATACATCAATGACGCCAGGATCTAAGAAGGAAATTGAAGAGACTTTAATATATTTAAGCAACTGTTGCATCTCACATCAAAACTGGATTTTCCTATTTTATTTTTTCTTTTATGTTTTCTCAGTGCAATTAATTGGATATAGTGTATACACAGAATACAAGCACAAGATGGAAAAGAAACAACTTAATTCTCTTCTTCTGTATTCTCTGTTTCATGTAATATTATTAATAGTATAAATAATAGTCTAAAAGTATACTTGTGAGACTAGCAGAAACCAGTTCAGATTTCATTGGACCCAGCGGTAAAATGTCCAGCCTTCAGGACTTTATTTTAAACAACAGTGAATATGAAAATGTTGTGAGGGGATGGAAGAAAGGAGGAATTAAAGTGGAAGAGCAAAAACTGTATGTTGTTGGGGGGCTTTAGATGAGTTTTAGAAAAACAACCTTTATTTAAACAAATGTCAGTAGAGGCAGAATGCCATTGTGGCACTGAGGAAAACAGGATTAAAAACAATGAACTTCTCACAGAGTTTGGTTCAGCATGTATTTTCATTCTTGTCAACCAAACTTAAATAAGAGGACTTGATAAGGAAGCATTTGTGGCATATTTATTTTACACGAGAGACAATATTTTGAAATAATATGTGTGAAGTGCATTAGGCATGTTAGTATGGGGTTTTCTGCCAAACATAGCTGCACTGGAAGGGAAACAAACAAACAAAAGAGTGTCTACAATGTTCAGAGACAGTGTTTTACAAAGGGGTTTTATGGCCATAAACATTGGTGTAAGAAAGTGAATGCCATTCTTTTATTTATATTTGTTACAACCAGAATAATACACCAAAAGGTGCAGGGGGGGGACAAAATTTGCAAAAAATTATGGTATGTACTAGACAATGTTTCATGTGCATGAGTACACGAAGGAGGAGATTTCTAACACAACAGCAAAACAAAAAAATATCTTCTCAGACTAGAGTACCCATCCTAGCCTGAAATTAAGTTTACCATGTGTTCAGATGACTGAAGAGAAAATAAGTGGTGTTCTTAGTCAAAGACTACAAAGGCGAAGAGAGCAGTCAGTCCTCAACAGTCTATATTTGCTGGTGGAGCTGTTTTATTTTTTCATGGTATTCCATAGGTTTTTATAATTTAACTTCTCAATTTTTCTGCAGCTCTTATTTGCATGATGCATAAGGAAATATATCAGTTTTATATTCTCTAGTTCTTGCCCCACTTCCCCTGCTTTTCAAGTCCAGGTTTCCTTGTCATTTTTTTCCCCTATTTATTAAATATTCATTTTCCTGGCAGTCCAAACTCAATAAGAATTGAGTGTAGCATTTTCTGTAGCATTTGGTATCTTTTTTCAGCATTTCAGGTAATGTTATAAAAATAGAGTGTGAATGTGACACAAATTTAGTAAGTATAGCTGCGATGAAAAAATCACAACATTGTTTCCATGACAGGCACCCAAAAATCTCCAGAGATATCTCAATAGGGGCATGAAGAGGGACACAAAAGGTCCAGCCCAGTAAATTGTCTCTCACCACATCCTGTGAAAGGCCACCTAGAGATTCCTGGGACAGAAGAGGCAGGACTGGTGCTATTTCCCTTATGCCTTATGTTCTTTTTCATGTGTGGATATTTACAGAGAAACTAAATCGCCTAAGACACTACTTCTTTTCACTTTAGCTCCCTGCATCAGGTCTGACTTGTGCAAAGCTTGTAAGCTAAGAAAAGATATTCCCATCTCATCCTTTCTGCATCAATCCTAGTTAAATTCCTGTCCCTTGTCTTCAATGATTACTGAGCCTGTGTTTCTGCATTCAGAATAATTATAAACTTTCTTACACACTAAGTGTTAATTTTCTTTAGCTGAAGCAGTTCAGAGCAGTCATTGCTTCCCAATGGAATTGCTGCTTCGAAAGAATGTGCCAAATTAAAGATAAACCTTGACTGCAGTTTTCTATGTTTGTGCTGTCTAATAAATAACTCAGTAGCTACGCACCTGCCCCGTCAAAAATTGTACATTGGAACTCCCTAAGGAAAAATCTTCCTGAATATTTCAGCATCTTGATGTATAACTACCCTTATCTGTCCCACACTATTCCTCTACTGAATAACCCAAGGGATACTACAGTCTGCCACGCTGGTGGTGTGACTACTCTGAAATGTGCACTGCTGGGCTGAGAAATGTGTCAGCAGAAGCACTGTGGAAGGATAGCCCCGTGCTAAATGATTCATTAGGATAGAGTCAGTTAGTTGGTGTGAGCTTCTAAAATAAAATTGCTACAAAACCCTGCTCCCAGCAGGCTGGAAAGTGAATGCCAAGCCATACTTTGAAAGAACAAAGGAGCACTGTCCTGATGCCCACACAAATGTAATCTAGTCCATTCTAGGTGAGTTTCCTCTTCAAAGCCTGAAACATTTTAAGACAAATTAGAGTGCTTGGATTTGCTTGGGTTTTTCCCCTTTTTCAGGTTCCAAGCAAATTCATTCTATGACTTTATCTCATTCCCTGCTTTCTGTCCTGTGTAGCAAGTCATCACCCAGATATGGACAAGCAAATAGACCTTTGATTCTTGTTCCTTAGTGCATTGTCCACAGCTGAAAATCAGAACTGAGCTGGTTTTATCTCTAAATGAACACTGTGGGGTTCTGGAAGCTTCACAGACTGGGTGTTTCAGTGGAAGTCAGGCTTTATAGACTGCACTTCTGATTCACTAAGACCTTGTAATCTGTTCTAGTTTTCAGCACTGGATTCAAAGAAATATCTCTGCAGCAAAAGCCAAGGGAAGGAGATACAGAATTCCAAGCTTACTGAACAGATTATTTATATCAGAGATCTCTTCTTTCTCCAGAGCTCTCATATTTGGCAAAAAGAAAAATCAATTTACTCCAAATAATAAATAAAAATATATATATATACTTCTTTCCACTTAAACCAATCCATCTAAGTCAAATGCCTTCTAATCACTGCTCCTCCTTTTTTCCCCCTGTTTTTAAAGACATCATTGCCAAGAATCTGAAGCACAAAATAACTATCTTGTGTGTTGCCATCAAACATATGCCCATGGCCAGCGTATATTTGATTGCAAATTAAAAACTGAAGAAGTCTGGAGAAGGGAAACGTTAAGGTTCAGCCAAGTTGTCTGAACACAACTGATACAACAGTAGGTGAAAACTGGCGACAGCCTCATCTGTGGAGACTGCTGGCTAAATGAACTAGAATTGAGACTCACAAGCAGGTAACAGAGGATTCAAATGCTATCAACACGTGCACATTCTTAGCTGGTGGCAATTGTGAAAATGTACTGTTTAACAGGGAAAGAAGGTTGAGTTACCTTCTTATATTTGCTATCACTCTTAGTGTTCAAATGTGGAGTTACAGGCACTCAAATGTCACTCACACGCTCTGCAAAGCTCCAGGTCTTTGATTCTTCAGCTACACCTTGATCTCTTGAGAAGTGTTTCTAATAACAAATAGAAAAAGATTACCATGACTTAATGTAATGAATATGGGAAAAAGACAGTTTTGATGCTGTTGAAGTTGGAGGGGTTTTTGCCACTGGGAATGTGTTAGGTAAACAGAAAAGGAGAAATAAAGCTCGAAAGTGTCTCCCATCAGTATTCTGCATCTGTGGGAGATGTGTGCAGTGTGACAGCCAACAGTAATGGAATGTGATCACTGACGTGCCACGGGAATAATGAATTCTGTCACTTCCCTTGTTGTGCAAGTGCCACAGCTCATTTCTATTCTCTCTGCATTCAGGGGGTATATACCCAGAATCAGCACACAGTAAGAAAAAAAAATGAATTTGTGCCTCATGTGGCCAGACCAGAGGTTGTTTTTGCATCCTGAAAACTCAATTATACAAACAAATTCCATATATTGAAGATATCTTTGTGCTTATGCACTGATAAAAAGTGTTATTTGGAGGTCAGTTAATATACTCCTGAAATTTTGGGGTTTTTCCTAAAAATAACAGTCAATTTTCATTTATGCTTGATGGAAAAGCTATGTAAAATATTTCTCAAGATACTATATATAATTGTTGAAATATAAAATAGATGCACAGATATATTTGGAGAGAAATTTGTCTGTAATCTACTGTATTTCGGTAGGAATATATTTAATGAATAAAACTCACAACTCAACATTATGGCCTATTTATTAAACATCAAATATATGCTATGAAAAACATAATCCAGCTGGATTTCAAGTAGAAGCAATATACTTTTCTAAAGAGCCACAAGAGGGAGTAAAGAGTTACCTTAAGAAAATTAAAGTCCGTAAAAATGTAAACCCCTGTATGAACATGTGCCCAGCATGCAGTGAGCAGCAAAGGTACCACAGACAGGAGTGGGAGATGACTCCAGGAACTGTCAGTGCTACCTGGCTTAAGAACATCTCCCGGTGCTCTAAGGGGACTTGCAACACCAAGACATATTAATTATTCAGTTGATTTTTCCTCTCTATTCTATTTTTATATAGTGAGAGAACCAGCATAACTCCACACAGATGTTTTTTATTCACGTTTAGCAATAGCTTTTAAACATATCTTTTTTGTCTGTCCGTGTAAGGTCACATTTTTCTGCGTGTCACATGGAAAAGCTTTTGGTTTGTTTGCGCTGAAACATCATCACAAGGCAACCTATATAACAACTTTTTCAACTGAAAACTTGAATTTTTCCATAGGTGTTGAAATGGTCTGTGGCTTCTGGTGCACAGCCATGAAAAGCTGTTGTCTGGTACTGCTGCTCTGGACTCCCACCATGTCTTCACATGATGTTGTCCTGATCTCAGCCAGGGACGGGCAATACAGATTTACTTTCCAATGCAGATCCATTGTCATCGAAATTTACTTTTAATATAAGGTATGAATGAAAAGGTAACTGATAAAGTGAAATGCATACGAAGTGTCTTTTAGATAATTATTATCCATTTCAAATTTATTCTTTCTGCATTTATCATTTGATATGTAGTATAAATATGATTGAGGATTGTTTCAGTCTTGGTGGAGACCTGAATGCAATCTCTCTTATCTGTGCATTTGCTGTTGCATGAAAAGAGTTGTTCTGCCTTTGTTCACAATCACATCTGAAATAAGTTTTTCCATGATAGTTAGGAAAATAGGCTAAACTGTTTCCCTGGTGGAACTGCTAAGTCTCTACGGATGAAACAGCTGTTCTCAGAGCAATTGTTACTCCTGGATCAGCACCTCTCAAGTCCTGATGACATTTCTGCAGGCTATGTAATATTTTTTTCTGCTGACTCTGTCTGGGAGCCCAGCTGTGAACGTGTGAGAGAAAGCAATGCTATTGTGTTTCCACTTCCTCCTCATCAACAAGCAAGAGCTGTGTCAGACCCCACTGGTATGCTGCAGTCTGGGAAGGAAATCAAATTTTCAGCACCAAGGTTTCCTAAGGTGATTATGCAAAGCTTGGCTAAGACTGCTCAGGAAAAGGGGGAAAAAAAAAGTATCACTGTGTAGAAGCAGCAGATGATTATCATTAATTGAATGCATGTATTTGGCAACAAGGAGAGATAGTACATACTGTGCTCTGACATACCAGATGGCTTCCCAGAGAGACTCCTCTGAACATACTAATACATTGGGAACACCAGACTAAGCAAACACAGAAACATTTTCTTGAGATTTATTGAAAGCTCAATATCCTCATATTAAATTTCTCAGCTCTCTAAACTTGTCTTAAACTCTGTTAAGGCCTAAAATGCTTTTTTAGCATGTGTGTTTGCTAAAAGTGTCCTATCCCTGCAGCCTGGAGCGTTCAGTCTACCTGCAGGAGTGCCAGTGAGAAGGGGCTGGAAATCAGCCCAGAAAAGAAGCAGGTAGATTGCACCAGTGAGTGTGTTCAAACCGTGGCCAGTTCAGCACAAAGAGTGTCACCTAAGCAACAGGTTTATTAGGCACACTGGGGATTTTTCTAAGATAAGTAACATGGACCTATCTTGGCAAAAAAGTGACCAGGATTAGTTTTCTCCAACACAAAATGTCTTTCTTTGGGGAGTATTAACAGGTCACAGGGTGACAAGATAGTTTACAGAGAGACTTGAGTGCTGGAGGAGGTGACAAAGACCTGTGATTTCTCCTCAGCATGTAGAGCAGTATGCTCAAGTGAGAAAATTGGTGACTGGTGGGGAGGGCATCTGTTTTTCTCTCTGTCCTGCAAAGATGATCTTGGTTTACAGGTTAGACCGTTGCACCGCAGCCAACTCATCGTGTCCCTCATCTGAGATTAAAAAGGAATCAGATTCGTGAGTCACAGACTGCAACCACTCTTAGGCAGTGGACAAAACTGAAGATGCTGTTGTGAGAGTTAATGGACTCTCTTGGAGAAGCTCTTGAAACACTTAGCAGAATGCCTCTCAAGAGAGACGTAAATTTGTACAAGCCTATCTTGATGAAGCCTGAGGGTAGACTGTCCCTTTTACATTTTGTTTCTCACCTATAAAATGTGTAATACTTTTTTTTGTCCTAATTGCTTTAATTGGTGGAGAGGAAATAATCTGAAGTGACAAAGTGCATGTTTAATGCTCCCAAGCTTGACCATTCCTGCTGTTCCTCAGACATCTACATCTACATGTCAATGCCAAAGTTTTGGGGCTTACCCCTCTATGGATAGCCGTGCATTTACAGAAAACAGGCTGGTTTTCAAAGCCCATTCCCTATCCTTTGTGCCTTAATTCTAAAGTACTTTAAATTGTTTATGGAAGAGAGGACTGCCCAGGGAAAAGTTTAGAAGTTTTACTTTAGCTATTTGAAAGTTCTCTTCTCATGGGTGCTAGATTTAACAGACATATCCCCAGATGTGACTTTGCATCACTCTCTCTATTTGACTATAGGAGAACTATAGGCTTTAGAGCTTCAGCTCTACTATTACATAAGAAATATTTTGGAAAGATAAGATTTCCCACTCTAAATCCAAGATCAATAGACTTATAAAATCATAGAATCATAAAATTATTTGATTGGAAGGGACCTTTTAAAGGCCCTCTAGTCCAACCTGTCTGCCATGGGCAGGGACATCTTCAACTAGGTCAGGTTGCTCAGAGCCCCATGCAAATTGACCATGAATGTTTCCAAGGATGGGACATCCACCGCTTCTCTGGGCAACTTGTTCCAGTGTTTTATCACTCACATTGTAAAAAACTTATTTTATCTGATCTAACCCTTCCCTCTTTCAATTTAAAGCCATTCCCCCTTGTCCAATCACCACATGGCTTTGTAAAAAGTCCCTCTCCAGCTTTCCTACAGGTAGTGAAAGGTGCTATAAGGTCTTCTTGGAGCCTTCTCTTGTCCAGGCTGAACAATCCCCAACTCTCTGCCTTTCCTCCATCCCTCTGATCATCTTCGTGGCCCTCTTCGGGACTGTCTCCAGCAGGTCAATGTCCTTCCCGTACTGAGGACCCCAGAGATGGACACAGCACTGCAGGTGAGGTCTCCTGAGAGAAGAGAGGCAAAAGTCATCTTCTTATAGATTGAGGAAGAAAGGCTATTTTTTTTCATGTGATCAGTTTGAAAAAAGCTACTTTAAAGAGCTCGTGAAGATCATAGTTCTAGGGTTTGCCATGTAGGCAATCAGGTTAGACTAAGGAGAAATTTTGCATATTGCACCATTTTTGCAGACAATCTACTTACATGTTTCCTGTTGTGCAATTGGAAATAAAAACTAGGAAAAATTGAATGCATATATTCAATAAAAAGAAATTAAGTTCCAAGATAAGCACTGTAAAAGAGTTCCTTTTAGTTTTGTTGTATTGGTTTTCCTGTTGAAATTTGCTAGTACTCTAAGTGGAAATGACTGAAATAATTTTGATTTAGTTTTTCACTCAATCAGTGCCTGCAGATTTAAACATAGTGCTTGGAGCACTGTCTTTTAAAAGACACCCTATTTATTTGTAGTTCTGTGCTGTATATATGATACAAAATCACAGACTTCTGGGATTTGTCACAAACTTTTGCTCTCCTTTACTAGTGTCTAAAATGGGTGGAGAGATAGGAGTGTAAAAGGAATTTTAGGAAATTTCCTAGGCAAGAGTCTCCAAGAGACACAAAAAGGACCTAATATGCTCAGCACCAGCTAGTCAATAGTTTATTTTGCATGGAGGACATGTTAGGACACAAAGAGTGTTGTGAATTCTAGTGCGTTTTTTACAAGTGCAAGGGATTACATAGAAGTGTCTTGAGTTAGGGCTAACAAGGCCTTTTGCTGTTATAAGACTGAGAGGTTGCAAATACAGTAAAGAGAAGAATAATTCGAGTGCTTTTAGAAATAAGGCTAGGCTGATATGATTAATACCAAATATTCCTCGCAAACATTTCCACTGGGGACTTTGAGTCTCTTTGAGAAAAAAATAAAAATGTACAGTCTGATCCAAAAGCAAAATTATTTTTCATTGAAGCTGAAATGAGAAAAACGCTGTCAGGTACACAGGAGAAGGGAACAAATCTCAAAACCTCATAAGCTAAGAAAAAATCTAGTTGCCAAATTTTGCTCAGCCTCTGTCTTCAGCTTCTGTAGGATGTGAAGGATCTTTTTATCACTTACGTTTGATGAGTATACTAACTCCTGACTTTAATTCTAAGCCAGCCTTATGAAGCAAAATAGCCCCAAATTTTTACCTTGCCTGCTTACTTCTGTGTGGTATGATGTAGAACTACTGTATTAAAGTACTTAAAACTCTGCCAAGGTAGTTACAGCCCAACTATTACAGGGAATTAACTGTATTGATTAGGGAATTATTTTTCTCAGGAAATAGCACAGGAAACAACTCTATAAACTGCCAGGAGGGCTCAATGTTTATTGAAACGTTACCGGTGTAATCCCTCTGAATCTGCAGCTGTGACCATTCCCAAATGCTGAGGGGAAAAGCAGTGATAATCTACTACTGTGAAGGACTGCTCATCTCTAAACCTTCAGGTTTCAAACATGCTTCATCATAATTTTCCATAAATATGCGTACTGCTCCCTGCCACTGGCTCCTGGCCACAAGGTTTAATCCTTGTAGGGAGAAGCAGGCAAGATAGCAAAATCTGCTATATGCACAATACATTTATTTCCTTGTAGCATAAGCTTTGCCAAATTTAAAGGGTGCTGGAGAAATGCTTGTACTATGCAAGTGCAGAAGGTGACCAACAGATATTTGTCCACAAAACTTCTTCAGGAGGTACCCAGTGTAAGAAGGGGTTGCTCTGCTTCTATCACAGAAATTGGTTGCCTTTGCACAGAAAGTTTTAACTCAGCTGGCCTCTACTACAGACTCATCTTTCTCTTAAAGTAAATAAGCTCTCATGTAAATAAGGAATGTTTTCTGAGAAAAGTAGTCACAGTAATAGTGGGGAAAAAATATTATTTAGTAAATCCTCCACCTTAATTTAGAATCTGTGGGATAATGGTGACAGAGACTTTTTTTGGTGAGGGTAAAACAGTGGTGTCTACATAAAGTGTTGCAAAAAAAAAAAAAAGGGTAAAGTCCTTTTTGCCATTGATAATTGATGCAATTACTTGTCAGAATCTCATGTCTCTTTAGCCATTTCTAAAAAAATAACAGGTTATATTTTGAGCTTATTTCTTCACAGTACATAAGAATGTAGTATCTGAAATGCACTATTTTACAGGGACTGTGTGAAGTTACCTGTGGAGATAAGCACAGTATTCTCTTGTTTTCTCAAGAGAATCACATTTCAAAGTGCCTTCATAAAGTGGAAGCAAACGTTCTGCTAAACACACACACGGAAAAGATAAAAAAAAAAAAGAAAATATTCGGTACCGCGCGGGGCCACGAGATGGCGCTAAACACCCGCCGATAGCCCTAGGCACGCGACAAGCGGTGTGACGTCATCTGCCGGAGCGCTGACGTCACACGAAACATTCCTCTCTCACACCGACGGTCTCGTTTACCTTTTTCTTCTCTTTCCCTTTTTCCTGATTCATATTAATGAAGTTCAGCAGTTTTGAACTTGTCAAACTTCAATAAATTCTTTGTCAATATATTTTGGCATGGATTATTAGATATGTAAATTTATGATACACACTAGGCTAAAGCGCCAAACTAGATATAAACTAGAAGGAAAATGCTTATAACTAAAAGGCACTTCTGGAAAATAGCAATTTCTTCCACCCTGGCTAATAAAGAAGAAATTATTTATGACTAAAAGTAACTATGAATCTCTCCATGTTTTTGCTTGCTGAACCTTCTGATACAGTTTGGTATGACCACTTGTCCAGGACCACCCTGGTTCTGCCTCTCATAGAAATGTTCAGTCATTTTGGAGGATGATTTGAAAGAAAAAATTCATGCGGTACTGAAGGCCGGTGGGGCAGCTCCTCCCAGAGTCAATAATCAGCAATTACGAAGACCACCCAAGGAAGTGCTTTACGCCAGGTGTGTGAGAACACTCCCACAGTGGATCACAATGTGGAGGCCACACTTCCTTTCCTATGACTCAGCAGAAGATGCCAAGAACAGAAAAAAGTTCAAGATAAATTAAACAAGATGGCTTCACAAGGTGAGACAGATTTGCCACGCTGACAACATCCCATACATCTGCATGTCCTGGTCTGGTGTTTATGGATAGACTCAGACAAACAGGAAGAGAAGCAAATACTCCTCCACTGCAGCTGTGTTTGGTTATGACATCAGGCAAAGTAACTACGAGAGATTTAAAAGAAAAGAATAAGACTTATTTTTGCTCTTAGAAGTAGTATGAACTTATTTTAATGCTAAAGTGTTATATGCTGCTATTTTTCTAAAGAAAGATCTGATTCATCTCAAAAAGGGCAGGTCTTCCTATCAAAAGAATCCAGTGAGAATACTGATTCTCACACCGGGAATTAAGACGTATTTTATTGGACATATAAAATGACAACATAATGACTATTCCAGCTTTCTAATTCCCCAGTAGAAAAGAGGCAGATTAACTGTCTCCAGAGCCGACTGATTTTTTATATATTTCCCCCCACCTCTCTCCCAAGAGAGCAGGTTGATTGTTCGGCTCGTCCTGTTGACTGAAAGAGAATCCCCTCTGATTTTTATTCCTGGAGAAAGCTCAGAGGAACACCTACCTGACTGCTGAAGCACTTTGCCAAGTGGCTGGTGTTTAGCTTCCAAACCAGTTACAATCAGCAGCTTCAAATCTCATAAGCATCTCCTGGGTTAGCAGCAGAAAGCAACACAGCCACAACCAAGTAGAAATTTCAATAATTCTGTGCAAAAAAAGACTTTTCAAAACATCTTTTCTGGCTGTTTGAAAACAGTAGATCTAAATAGGAGGTCGTTTGCTCCAATCTTTTTGAAAATGCATTTGGCAGGTCTGTTGTTTTCTTCATACGTTTTTAATGGGCTGATACTAAATCACTTCAAAGAGGTTGCATTTAGTGCTGCAACCTCTTCAGAGTTCAGGGGGATCTCAGGCTTTACATTGGTCTCAGGAACAGAGAGACAGAAAGCTCAGAATTTTGCCCCTCTCTCCCCATCCACAGATCTGTGCTCCAACCTCTTGCCTGGTTTGTCCCTGCATTGCTGCTTTTCTTAGACATCTTTCTTCTCTGTAACAACTGCTTCCTCTGCTGATATACAAACACTGAAACGTGGAGAGAGAGCCAGGAGAGTGTTACGGCGATATGTGAAAACAAAATACAACAAAAGTGCAGACAAAGAATTGCCACCTACATCTTGACTGCAATACACAAGTAAGGAAATAACCCTTAGCTGAGGTACGGGGATTTGAAATGGGAACCTTTGTATTTACTGATACAAAGGCTTAGCAGCATCCAGACCCCTTGTGGGACTGCAGCAGGAGCAGCTGTAGATCCTTTGTCTTGGCTGTTTAATTAATAGCTCCCTGCCTCTGGTTTATTTGCGCAGCAGCAAACCTTTAAAAGAAGTGTGTTGCAGCTTTAGCATTTAGTGAAGGCTGAAATCCATCTTCTATTCACCTTGACCTTTGGGTACCACATACACTTAGCTATATAAAAATTTTAACCTCCTTCCAACGCAGCTTCCTAAAAAGATCCGTACTGCTATTTTGAGATTCCTGGGTTGAGGGGATGGATAGGATATGTCTGTACTTTTTCCTGTCCCTTAATCTGTTAATAAAACACTTGGGCACACTCTGTCAATATTGTATTGAGACATTTGGGGACTCACAGCCAGCTGCTTGTTGGCTGGATCAATATCAAAGGCAAATCTGGAGCAAGGCAGACTTTGGAGGGCCAGAGGAGACTGTAATATAGAAAGAACCAAACAGAGAAATGAGACCACAGAACTGGAGAGCTTTCTTTCAATTAGTCATGTTGAACCACTTAAACATATTTTTTCCTAACTCCACATACTTTAGGTTTTTTTCCCTTTCAACAGGACAGTGTAGCCAAATTAAATAGAAATTACCATACTTATTAAATGGCAATTAGGGTTTGTTTGCTGCATTGCATTTCTTCCAAATTAATTTACTATTGCTATATTGGTGAACAGTTAAACCATTTGATATGGTTGAATGTGCACATTAATATAATTTAAAGAGCATAATGATTACCCATTTTATTACTTCTGTATTGTTATGCTGAATTAATTTATGCCAGTTATAGTTGATTATTATGGTTATTAACATCAGTAAGTGCTCTTTAACAATCAGTCGAGATCTAACACTAACTGCCTTGTTAGAGCTAAATTAAATGCTGGAGACACTCTGCTCACTCTGTAACCCTATCCAGTTTCACTGCAGTTTTCTTCCCTTTACCTAGTAACCTCAGAAGCTGGATTAACTGCAGCAATTATATGCCTCATTAGTAATAAACAATACTAGCTGGCTGCTGGTGGCTATTGTGCCACAGGTGCACGTAGCCATTACAGCTGTCTCAGCAGACAGAGGGGGACACAGCGAAACCTCTTCTCTCTGGAGTGTCTAATCTCCAGGAAATAGAAGGTGTTTTAGCCTGCTAATGACAACGAATGAGGGACAATGTTGACATGCCCCACAAAGCTGCAGAACAAGGCAAAATTAAAAAAAAAATATGTCTGCTGCCTCTCTATGACTAACTAAAGAACCGTGATTTATACTGCTAAAAATTTCTATATGAACAAACTGCAATGCCTACATTAAGTGTAAAATATGTAGAAACTATATTTTCAATGTTCTTGACTTTTACCTATATTAAATAGCTTCATGTGAATAAGTATTGCCACTTCCAGCTACATAAGATCAATTGAACTGTTGTTTAAATACAAGTTTATTTTTAACTAGAAAATCAAGGGTGGTGTCAGAATTTTAAATTGCTGAAACTTGCAAAAGTTCCCTTCATTTCAGAAAGAAGTAGATGTGTTCTGGTTCCTTCTCCAAATCTTGGTTTCCTTCATTTTCTTTATTGAATGCCTATTGTTAAATATAAATAAAGCCTGAGAAAATACAAATGAAGGATTTTGCTGCGAGATCCTTTGAACAAGGTGCTGCAGTGGGAGGTGTTGCAGAGACCATTGCAGGGCAAAGACAGTTCAGGTGATCCCACAGGTTCCTGACACCTCGGTAAAGGTAAACCAATAATCTGCTGTCTGTTCAAGACCCTTGAAGCAAACAATTCCTTTGCAACTGGAGAAAAAGTCCAGTGCCTGGAAAAAGAGACTGGATTCTTTACTAGTGCAAACTATAAATAAACTTTCGTAGCTAGAGATGTTGAATAAGGATATAGCACTTGGGGGAACCCTTGCCATTTGCTTATAAAAGAGATCATTTGAGAAAACATTACATATCCTCTGTTTCATAGAGCCTGACTAATTGGAGTTTCATTTGGGGTTATATGTGTTTGAAACTTCACAGAGTGTTTGCATGTCTGATTGGTGCACTCTAAAGGTTTTAAGCACTCTCTTCACATCCGTATCCCAGGTCTCACAGTCCACTTTATCTGTGTCTGTATCTTCCTCTGTGTGTGTCTGCCTACCTTTAAAGAGGCACATAGATGTGTCTCTGCCAGGAGATGCTGATAAGATACAAGATGGCACTGGAGGAAGGTGGGCAAAAGGGCACAGAGCAGTGGCAGAGAGAGCAAATTGTAACCACACTATCGTTTCAGCTGGATCTCACATTGAAATGATAGGTGTAGGCACTTTCTGAGCCTAGCTCAGGTAAATAAGCCTGTAAATTCATAACTTCCTTTTTTTTTTTTTTNTTTTTTTTTTGTTGTTGTTTTTGTCATTTAAAAGAGGAAAAACTGCAGATCTTTGGGGCAAGGAGTGAACACTAGTGCAATGTACTAAAGACAAGAATGGTTTCTTTGGTGATATCCTCTTTTCCCAGCCTCCCTGTCTAGGATCACACACCCGGAGCTCACCCCTGGGATGGCTGGAGAATGAGTCCAGATACTCCCTTCCACTTCAGCCTGAAATCCAATAACTCCATGCACCAAGGTATTGCCAGAAAAATAAGAAAAAAATGCACAGAAAGCAGCTGCAGGGAAGCAATCACCATTTCCAAACTAGAGCAAGAGAGAGTCTAATCTCATCCCAAATAAAAATTGCTTTATGAACTGCTGTCAAACCCCTAAGTAACAGGGACTACAGTATAATTGGGTTTGACAAGGGGAGCACCATATGCCAAAATTAATCAGGATGCTAGGCTGTGTAAAAGAGAATGGCCTAGAAGGTCCAAAGAAATCTTACACTAATTAGAAGCAAGAATATCAATTGATCCCTGTATATAGTGTGGAGGCAATTCCTTGCGGGATAAGAGACCCCCAGAAACCACGTCTAACCTTGCGAGGAGGAAGATGTGAAAGGATTCACTACTGTTCTTAACAGCAGTGGTGTGCAGGGTGCCTGAGCCATTGGGCAGAAATGCTTCAAAAGCTGGAAATATGGTTTGGTAAGAGACAGTAAAATACAAGTTAAATTCTTACAAATAAAAGTGCAGAGCAAAATATTGAGGCCAACAAAAAGAAAATAGTAAACACACCTATTAAGTACAGAAACTCAGTTTGATGAATTTTTGAGCCAGAAGTAGGAAATTGGATAATGAGACAAGAAACCAAGGAGGAGTTATATGGAAAATACACCGACACCATGTTTTCATGACAGGATGTGGAATGGGTTTATTTAAGGCGATAAAGATGATCAAGGGGAAAAAATTCCTGGTTTATGAATTTTGTTAGGAAGAAGTCATGGAAGGTTTGAGACTTAAAGTTTGGATGTACCACCTCCTGCCACTACAAGCACAGAGGAACCTTTCAGTCTGTATGCAGCTTCCAGACTCAGACCTGTCAAAACTGGCAGGTCCACAGGCAGTAGGTTTTATGAGTCTCATTTTTAGACATATCTTGGACGCTCAGTAGATCTGCACGTACGTGACAAGCCTCCTGTATTGCAGACAAGCCTGGGCTGTGCAAGGCAGAACAGCTTTGTCCTTGGTGTGCAGGAGAACTCTTCTTTGTAGACACCGTGGTCTTTTGTCTGGGATTTTTGAACATCTGGTAGTCCGGGCTGCTAGCCATCCTGAAATCCAGTAGTCTACCATAAGGACCCAGAAAGCTGGCAAATGTGAAACATTTTTCCTGTTCTTCTGTGAGAGTTTTTCTCACAACTCTGTTAAAATACAGCACTCCTTGCTGGCCTCTGAACATCTGCTCTCAGCTGGAGCAGAAGGGGCACCAGACTGCTACTACAGGGCATTTAACTGAGGTGTATAATTCCCTCTCGGAGAAAGTGTGCCTGCAGCTGTTGCTTGGTACCCTCCTGACTTGTGAGTTTACATGCATCATATTCACAGACTTTATTCTCCAGTATTTGTTCAGGGTTCAAAATAAGACTTGGACCCCTCCCGGGCCTGCTGAGATTACTCTGCAGTGCCCTTCCTCGGAGAAGCTGCCCAGATTACATTTTTAACTGTCTAAACACTACTGAATATCATGAATCTTCCACTGGTTATGTGAACTCCAGATGCTTCAATGAAGAGGAAAATCTTGACAGACTATTGCCACTGTATCTTGTCTTCCTGGTTGGTTTTTTGGGGTTTTTTTTGTTTTGTTTTGTTTTTTTTAATGTAATCTATGTAATCTATTCCTTTAATATGTGACAAAGAGATATGACTTGGTGGGTCAGATGATCAGATTCATTAACTGATGTCAGTCCACTGAAGCCAGGCTGTTTTACCCCCTCTTGTGTGTTAGTCTTCTCTCATTCCTTTCTTTTTGTTCTTTGTTTTACAGCAGCAAAGGCAGGCTTCAGCTGAGATGGGCCTCTCAATATATTAGGCATAATAGTAATGCATAAAAAAGACTGCCAGTTTCCAGAAAGTTTGGATCCATGTTCAGGCAGCCTGACTTCCACCCAAATGCTCTTGCCCAGTGATTTCAACTGTTTGTTTCTAAGTTATATTTGTTTTTGTTTAGACTCAGAAGCAGAAAGTGAAAGGCCTAGCAGGCTCTAATAGTTATGTGGCAGGGCACAGTATAGAAATAAGTTTCCTGCTTTGAGATTTAAGTCCTATGCAGCTTTATTTGTGTCCTCACTTTAATCCAAGGATGTTAAAATTTACGAATGAAAATTGGATGATTTTCTTTACTCCTGTGCGGGACAGTGTTTAATGATGTTTCCCCACCATCTTGCAGGCTTTCTGCACTTCCAGTGTCAACTTAAAACAAAAAAAAAGAAGAAGGAGGACTTTGAGCAGAGCCTGGCTGGCTGACGCTGCGCACTCCACGTGTCTCACAAGCACATTTCGGCCTTCCTGCGAGCTGCTGCCTGAAAGCTTCCTGCAGCCTTTGGAGACAGCCAGGGAAAGAGAATGAGAGAGACACGTTCAGAAGTAGTTGTATTTAGTGTGTCAGAAATAAAAGCAGCCCTTGAAACCTCTTTGGGGGTGGAGGGGGCTGGGAAGCAAACTCTGGTTTGCAAACAGCTGAAACTTCATCCCTTCCTTTCTCTCTCTCTCCATGTAGCACCCTTATATTTCAATGCTAAGTGCTTTTTAAATTCCTCCTGGGGTGACTATTTACATATTATAATGTGAAGTAATGAAGGGAAAGGGATGTTATGCAAAGCAATTGCCTCTCGTCCTCTTCTCCTGAGTGCAAGGGCCAAGCACATTTCCTGCCATCTGTTTAACTCCATCTCCTGATGCTCATAATGAACCTGGCAGTGCTGGGCAGATGGAAATCACTGGCAGGCATAGCTGTTTACTTGTAAAGGCAGCCCTAATTTGTTAGACTTGCCAGGCAAGTCCCCAGTGGTCAGATATTTCAGAGTGATGGAGGGTTATTAAAAGAGCTCAGGTGAAGAAAGCTCTTCCCAGCATATGTGCCTGAGCTAAAGGCTGAGTTTTGCCACTGTGCCAGAACAGCAGCAGAGCTCGATGCTGCTATTAGCAGAATGGGGGCCAGGCTCCTGACCTTGTCTGGTGGCAGCTCTCACTCAGTCTCACACTGACCTGGGCTTCGTTAGCTGTACAGCCATCTGCCACAGATCATATTTATCTCAACTTAAGACCTCACTAAAGAACAAGAGGAGAAATGTGATTAGGCTTTTGTGTGTTGGCTACAAGGCCATTTGCCTGGTGAAAGGCACATAGGCAGCTATTCCAGTGAAAAAGCCTTTTTTTAGAAAATAAAAAGATAACTGAATAAAATGTGGATGTCATGAGAACACTCTGGGGGCTGCTGGTTGGTTTATCTTTCTACATCATTCATACCTTTTCTTCTCCCTCACCCCTCTCTCTCTGATATGAAGTTAGAAATGAGAAACTGAGAGAAATAAATATTTAGTGTAACTGAAGTTGTTTCATCAATCAAAAAAAATCAAATGCAGAAAAAGGGAGAGGATTAGAGAAATGTGAACCTCAGAGTCATTTAATACATGGGACTTAAAGGAGAAATTCTGTTTCTATTACAGGATTACGTTCCCCGTTTTAAAATTTGCCAGTTATTTTACATAAGGCCAATTTTTGACAGTCTCATCAAATCTGGGGTAGAGTACAAATAAAAAATAAGACAGGAAGCTTTCATAGAAATAATTCGTTTCTTAGAAATGTCTGACTAATCTCTTATATTCCAGCCAATTGAGCATTTTAAAATAATATTTTAAAATATTTTGTACAAGTTGCACATTTTGTTTAGAAGTGAAGACCGAGGGAATATAGAGATCACTTCAGATTTTCTGTTTTGAAGCCTGCATTCCACTGTGCAATCTATGTGGATACATATTTATTCATTCTGCCAACACATTTGACATTCCTCACATTGAACTGTGGCTTCTTTGCACACAAACATGTCTTGCTCTTCTGGAATTACCATTTTTTGAGGCTGGCTTGAAACAGGGAATATGGGAGGGGGAAAAAGCTGTATCATTCACCCTAAAAACACATAAGTATGGCAAGGAATGTCTGTCAGCCATGTGGTCATCACCAGCCTAACTCAGTACCCAGCAAATGCAATGGGTTGTATCAGCAGCGGCTGTTTGGATAAACTAATCAGGAAGGAACTCTGAATCCATGTGATAAAATATGACCTTGACAGAACTGTTTCATATGGTGGAGAGACAGAATTCATCGTAGCTCTACTATGAATTACTGCCTAAGTATAACTCTTTCCTTTTCTTCTTTTTCTCTTAGGATGTCATATTGTTTCCTGCAATATCACAATACATGTGTAATGTCAATATACTTCATCCAAACAGAACTTGACTAATTATTTTTTTTATTTTTTTTTTTTTTTTAGGAAGACTGAGTTAGGCTTGAACAGAACAGAGCAGGATAAGTTTAGTCGTGATTGACTCTGAAACAAGCACCCACACAGGTAAAAAAGTATGATTTATTTCTCTTTTTATACAAAGCAAGTCTCCATATTTTATGGCTGTTCTAAGACATTAAAGAAAACATTAGACCTGAAGGTTACTATTCATCTAATTTAAAATGTTCAAGCATGATACAATTGTAATATAGATGTCATTGGCTGTGATTCTGCTGACAGCTTATTTTTTATGAAGTATTAGAGACATATAATGGTTTATGTAACAGCAGACATGGACTCTGGTTTCTTACCTTTACATCAAATGAGTTCCCCTATATATCACCTTTAAAACACATACCAAAATCCTTGCTAAAATGACAAATGCCCATAATTCCTAGTAAATTTAAGAGTCACCTCCCCTTAACTTCCACTCCCTGTCTACTTCAATTTCAGCATGAACGTTCACCTGTCAGCTTATAATAATATCATAATTTCAGAAAGCAATGAAGATTAAAGGAGAAATATCAAATAGATAATATTTTCCCCCTCTTTTCTCTTTTTTTTTCCTCAGTATCTTGGCAAATTAGCTATTCCTTTGGGGAAATACAACAGTAAATTTGTGCCCATTTCCATAGTAAGTGAAAGAGGATTTTCAATTTAGCAGAAAGAGAAGTCAACTGAAACTCACTCTTTCTACTCTAATAGACATCATTTTGAAAAAGCAAAGCTGCTTTTTACACAGAAATGAATTCTTACATTGTAAGGCATTGATACAATTCTTCTGTTATGATTTTTTTTTTGGGGGGGGAGACAAAAAAACCACAAAAACACTCACAACAAAATAAAGTAAAAACCCAACAACCAATAAACAAAACCAACCAACCATAAAGACCCCAAACTTAAGTTACAGACGTTCGAATTTTGACATGCCAGAAGTAATGCATTCGCTTAACATGTGTTCTTTGCCGTGGAGCCATTTTTTAGTTCTGAGTATAATATAAAGGAGAAACTCCTTTTTGACTCTCCAAGCTGCTCCATCTCTGACTGCTGAGCAAGTAAAACTCTGCTGTTGATTTTTTTTTGCCTTTCAATATAAGGCTCTTCATGGTGCAAGATGACTAAACAAGCTTTTTGTTAGTAGTTTATCAAAGAAATTAGCCCCAGTGCACCCTTTTAGCAGAAATGCCAATCTAGCAAGGTTCCATGCACTAGTTTTCGACTGAGCAAGGAGGTTTTTAAGTTACTGTGTATTTTGAAACACAACATATTTTGGCCAGCACATCAGATCTTCTAATCCTTCTGCAAATGTCTGTGTTTCTCCTAAAGGTGTAGAAAACTTCTTCTTTTTCCTTGCACTATACTAGATTAGCTAGAAAGTGGAATAGCTTATAGAATTCATGCTTGTTTAATTACAGAGTCATCACTTTTAAATTGGAAAGTACATGAGTTTTAGGTTTGCACTGAAATACAAATATCATGTATTTTTAATTAACCATAGGTTTCAATGGGGTATATAGAAAAGATTTCATAGCAGACAATACTCATGTTTCCAAAAGATAAAAAAAAAATAAATAAAAAAAAGAGTTTAGCATTAAGACCACTGCAGAATCATATGACTGAGTGCCTTCAGGACATTGCTGCATTAGACTTTCGGGTGTTATCTCAAGGTCAAGAATCTTTTTATGGCAAATATATAGCTGAGTGTTACAGCAAAAAGCACAGCAAAAATAGTACAGTTTTGACAAATATGGAAAATATCTCTCACATTGTTAAAGAAAAAAACAGTAGAAAAACCTGGCCACTGCTGAGTGTTTTCCCAGAGGTAAAACATTTCAGAATGTGGAATAATTGCCTTGAATTTTTTCACATACAATATGCAGTGAGAACTACTTAAGCAGAAACAGATTTTGCCATTAATAATGGCTACAAATAGTGGGTTTTCCCCTTTCTTGCTTTTTATTAGTTACTTCACCACTTAAAACAGTGTCACTGGGGCAAGGACCTGGTTTCAAGCTTCGAGTTAGCTCTGTGTCACTAATGAGTACTTTGAAAACATTACTTAATACTGAGTTGTCCAAAAGAAATGGCCTGCCATTCAAAGTAAAGTACATTATGAATTACTTCATTAATTTTCTTGCAGTCTGGTCAGATTTATGTTCACATCTCTGTATGTCAATTTCTCCTTAAAACCAAACACTTTTCTTCATTTCCAATTCAGATTTTGAAACAGTACTGCCAAATTTCAGGTATTATCACTGCATGCATGTATGTATGTATATATATGTATCAGCGCAATTCTTGGTAGATATTCAGGACATTGAGTTAGTCACAAGAAGGTGGCATTCTTTGTGAGATGGTGATGTTGGTTTGCACAGGACATATAAATCACTTCTCCTGTGACTCAGCACAGCTTTACTAGAGTAACACAGCCTGCTGGTTTTGGCTGGGGTAGAGTTAATTTTCCTCACAGTAGCTGGTATGGGGCTGTGTTTTGGATTTGTGCTGTAAACAGTGTTGATGATTCAGAGATCTTGTGGTTACTGCTGAGCTACACAGTGAACTACTCCAGTCCTGTGTGACACTGAGTTCTGTCTCTCACCACACCCCACCAGCGAGGAGGCTGGGGATGAGCAAGAGACTGAGAGGGGACACAGCTGGGACAGCTGACCCCAACTGACCAAAGGGGTATCCCACACCATATGGCTCCGTGATCACTGTAGAAAGCTGAGGGAAGAAGGAGGAAGGTGTGTGTGTGGGGGGGTGTGTGTTGTTCAGAATGTTGGCATTTGTCATTCCAAGTCACCATTACACATGATGGAGCCCCACTGCCCTGGGATGGCCAAACAGCTGCCTGCCCATGGGAAACGGTGAATAAATTCCTTGTTTTTCTTTGCTTGTGTACACAATTTTTGCTTTACATGTTAAACTGTTTTTACCTCAACTCAGGAGTTTTCTCACTTTTACCCTTCCAATTCTCTCCCTGATCCCACCGGGGAGGAGGGAGGGAGGGATGGAGTGGCTGTGTGGGGCTGGGATTAAACCACAACACTCAGTGAAACTGGTCATTATTAAACAGTAAATGCAAACACATTTTCAAGATTTGTGAGGGAAATCAATAAATAAGGAAAGGTAAAATAAAATATCTTAATAACCCATTCACTTACAAATTTGTAACAATTTCAATTGTTTTTGGTATTCCCATAAAATACATTGGTCCAGAAAATAAAAGGAGAGTACATTAAATATGGAAAAAAACTATATTCATAACCCAAAAGCTCACAGTCTATTTCATGCTTCTGGTGATTAACCTGACATGTGCACAATGTCACTTACAGTACTATGTAAATGTGCTTCAGCGTAATTTAGTTCTATTTAAACTCTTACTGTTTGAGCATTCACTTAATATAGATAATAAGGATGTGTACTGTTTAAAAATATTTTTTTTTACAATATCTCCATAAATTGTCTCTTTTTTTAAAAAGCAAAAGAAGCGCCTAACAATTATTATTAAATTTAAAACCTGTAAATATATATTTGCAAACCCACTCACTTAAGATAATACTTTTCTTTCCAAAAATAGCAAGAAGAACATTTGAAATAATTTCTACATGTGTGCTCTTATTTTTCCATGACTTTTCATTCCTGTTAACACCTCCACACCATTTGTCACATAGTATGGAAAGTGATCGGACGCTTTCCAGACTTTAGTATTAAATGACCGAGGAGGAAGCCAATATTTAAATATCTTTTATTTTCTTTTCCGTGCTTTTGGTCTCTGTAGGGATTTGAACAACAGAATAGAGATGGATGTCTAACCTATAACAGCTTCCTCATTTCACTGAATGTTGTTTTCCTAAGTATTCCAAAGGTCAATCAGTTGTTCCGTATGAGCTTCTTAACTCCCAGGTACACTGGAGAGGAAGGCAATGATTCTAAATTTAAACTGAAAGCCAGGGGAAAAAAGTACATATCCTTCATCATAGGTGTTGAATGCAAGACTTCATGAAAACATGGAACCAGAAGGCACAGAAAGAGAGAAAAGTAATCCAAGTGTCCACTCATATCTCAAAGTACATTGACATCTCCCTCTGACTTTGCAGTCTGAGTACCCACTTGTTGATAGTGGCATCTTGCATACCTGGAGAGACACGCTTACCTTGCAGACGTCCTTTCCCTTGAAAGAATTTTAAGAAAACAGTGTCTTAGTTCACATACAGAATGGTTGGTTTTAAGTACAGCACAGTATCAATTCATGAGATAGGCTCAGGATTTAACTCCTGTATCAGAGGGAAAAAAAGCCACTCCATACTTGTAGATCTTTTTAATGTGTTCTTGTTGTCACCTTTTCCTGGCTAAGCAAGTCCACAAGTCTGTCAGTGTGCACATACTGCGATCCAAGATCAAGTTTCCAGCTCTGAATTTAGTATTTATTCTTTATTTTTCAGTCACATCTCCCAGTGACATACTTGGTAGGGCTGTTTTCCAATACAATGCCATCGCTACTTTAATGGAACATGATAAACTGATGTAACAGTGGCAAGCAGGCTCGAGCAAGTAATTCTTTAAAGAAGTTCATCTTAGACTGCTTTCTTAAAATGCAGCCTCATTACTCAACCCTGGGGCTACCTGTAGCGTAATCCCAAGAGCTCCTAAGGTGAATAATGGAAATATTTTTTGCAAGTAGGATTTGTCAAGATCTGCTAAATTTAGGCTACTCTTCTAAATTTAGTACAGCTCTAGGGTTGAATTAGTCTCAAAGAATTTCATTTGTTAAAAATACAGGACTCCAGTGTTTGTTGTTCCATAGTCAACAGAAAAAGTTTCCTCCCAGAAGATATTTCATCCTATCTATTTTAGGCTTGTGTCTAAGGAGGTGTGATTCAGCCTTTGGAGGTGTCTGTACCTCTATGGCAACTGTAGCACTGGCTGCACATTTTAATCACTATAGTTAGGTTATGCCTAAATTCCTTAGTCAGGGCACCCGAAACTCCTACAAAAAAAGAATCCCCTGCCAGTTTCAAGGCAACTAATTCACTTTCCCCTAATTTAAGATACATACTCTGGGTTTTTTCTTTTAATATTTCACCAGAGAATTATTCAGAGGCCAGCACCAAGTGCAGACAGTTGCCATAACTCGGTCAAATCGAGGCAGACCAAGAGGAGGAGGGAAGCTGCTATCAGCCTTCGCAGAAGCTGCTTAAAAGACAGAGAAATTTAGACTTGGTTGAACATAGCAACACCCAAAACCAGTTATCCTGAGAAATGTAACTATGACATGAGCCTTTTGAGAGCTTGCATGGGAGTCAGGGGAACCGGTTCAGATCTGCTGTGCTCAATACAGTCACAATAGCTCAGTTGCTCTCAAGAATAAAAAAGTTCCAATATTCAGAGATAACATGAATATTATAACGTTGATTATCTGTATCATAAAATGGAAAGTGTATTGTAATTTCCTTTGGCAGCGTGCTTAGCATAGGAGGAGTAATCTCAAAGGAACAGTGTTCTGTCTGACCATATGCATGAATAGATGGCTGTCAAGTTTATACTGCATTGTCTTCAGGCTGGCATCATGCCAGCCCTCAGGCAGGCAGAAGGAAGATATATGTGGAAAGAGGTAGTCAAATTGCTTCCCTATGGCTGCTTTATAAACATACATATGTTAAACACATTTATTAGGGCAATCAGCAGCAGCAAGTGCAAGGGCCCTTCTTCTCCCTCATGAGGGATAGTTGTTGCTTACATAGGAGTGAGAAGTTGGAAGCTGGCCCAGAAATCTGGAAAGCATATTATGCTGGATTCCCCATGGAGGATCACTTTGCTGCCAACATATCTTGCTCTGGGGTTTCGACACGCCATCAATCTGGAACCTGGCAGCCACCATTCCCCAGCTCACCTCGGCTCATGCAGCGAGCAGACACAGTGCAACTATTTGTCTCAGATTGCAGCCCAGCTACTCAGGGAAGGGAAGGAGGAGGCCGGGAAACAAAACCCCTCCGGTGGAGCTGCGGTCAGGGCTGCGCAGCTGCAGCGAGTTGCTTGTTGCAGCAACACGGCCGTTTGAATGACACGCTCGCTGCTCTTTGCGGGACCACAAGCCGTGGCAAGTGTTGCTGTTTGCACAGAGATATGGCCCTGAGCAAGGAGGAAGAGGAGGAGGACGAGGAGGAAGAGCCTGACTGGAGCTTTCGGAGAAAGTGCTGTCAATTACTTTTCAGCGTAAGCTGTGCTAATGGATTTAAGACTCCAGAGAAATTTACAAATCTCAATTAAATCTCAAATAACTTCCATTTATGAATGCAGCTGTTGTTCAGAGAGCATTGTACTCCTTGTGGGAAGGAAGTTACTGATCTCTTATCCTGGAGACCTTGACAAACGTGAAGGGAATATCAGAGATCCACATTACATTGGCCAGGGACAGTAGATGGAGTCAGCACATTCCCAGCATGGCCAGCCCTGCCCCCATTCACAAGGTAGGGGGGCTCTTACAGCCCTGGATGGAGGTCAGGTTGCCTGTTTTGCCCTTGCTCCCCTCCTCCTTGCTCTATTCCCATGACATATTCCCAGAAGCATAAAAAAGAACCTGAAGTAACCAAGAGAGATAAAATTTTAAGTCTAAGAGTCGGCAGAATCAAATTTTTGATTTTCCTTCTCTTCCACAGCAGCCACTGATTATGCTCCTCATTTTACTTGTGTTTATGACTTCTGTTTGACCCTCCTGAGACTAAAGCCCCTGGCAGTATAATTAGTTCACTGAAGAACTGCTATCCAGCCATTAGTACAGTTGCAAATACTTGTTTTAGGTTTAGTCCCAGCCACTCAAATTAATGCATTAACATGCACTGAAATCTTTCTCTAGCTCAAGGCAAGTCATTACAGTTGTCATCTGCTTGCAATAAACCTGTTCTGTCTCTCACTTCATAGCAAATGTAGACTTTGAAAATTATGCACAGAAATAGGCACTGGCTGTGCAATGCAGTTATGAGAATGACCAAAGTTTGTACTTGCAGTTAATCTAAAACAAAGAGTGGGAGGTGGTGTGTTGGATGGCAAGTGCTGTTCCACCTAAGCAACACCAAGTTACTTTTATATCTTTGTAGCCTACTTAGATTTTCACACTTTTAGTTTCATACTATGAATCGGAGGCAAATTTATGCTGGAGGCTTAAGGCAAGGCAACATGCAGGCAGAGCTCAGTCCTCTGCCCGTTCTTCGAGACAGATGGGTGTGAGGTAGCTTCAGTTTGAAGCCCATCCAGTTGCATTAACTCATGCTGTGATTGAGCTAATTAGTTTTACTAAAATCTTGAATCTGACAGTGCCCAGCTGGAGAGGCATGGCCTGAGAAAGGTGGATCCAGCTCAACCCCCAAAGCTCTATAGTAATTCAAATGAACATTGTATTTTTTTTTTTTTTTTTATAAAATACAAGCCTGGGAATCAGATCTGTAGTGGGGCATATTGATTTAAATCTGGTGTCTGCTTCAATAAACAGGCTGCTCCCAGAGAGTAACCTGGCCTTATCTTCTCCTCTTTTCCGCCAGAGTAAAAGCTAAATGAAAACAATAAATTCCTGACATGTGGCTGATTAAAGGTATAAAAAGTGGGGGGAGGGTTTCCCCATTTTGTTACTAGATATCAGCAGTGAATTACCTAATTTTGATATATGTGTGGTCTGTAGCCATAGGCTGTGTCTGACATTTTAAAATGGTTTCATTTTAAAACATATGCTCTGGACAGGAATCATCTCATGTAACATATGGCTTACAGGAACACAGTGAGTTTGCATGGGAATTCTGTGTTAAAATCAGGAATTGTCTTTACTTCCCACACTGTCTCGAGTATTTAATAGGTGACTCAGTTGTTCTGTTTGATAGTTCAGGCTAAAAACAACACGCAACACACAAAAAATAAAGCTGTCTTCACTTGGTCAGTTGCCAGCATATCTAGATACTTTTCGTGCCTATTGTCACTTACAAATATGTGAAGGAGAATTAATTTTGGAAATACAGAATCATGCAGATCATTTAAATCCCTTGGTTTCTATCTTTTTTTCTGTCTAAGCATACACATGCACATGTAGGCAATTGATGGGTAACAGAAGTGGATAAAGAGAACTTTAAGTAAAATTTGAGTTTGCTTTCTACATTTGCATCTGGGATTCATGTCTGAATTATAAAGATGCTTTTTACCCTCATTGACAAGTTTCATGTTTTGGTTCCAGGAGGTGTGTAGTTTGGATAATCGATCTTTTTTTTGGTTTTTAGGAAATAGGCATTATTTATTAAAAAAGTCTAGAGAATGAGAAGATGCAAGGAAGACCTTAGAAAGTAGCCCTGGCTATATTTGGAAGCTTTGAAAAGGTCGGTCTTTGGATTTGAGAATTTTGAATTAGAAGTTAAAGGTTCGTAATGGAACTGGGTGACATCGGTGCAAGTCTTACAGTAGTGATTACTCTTAATTTATTTCTTGTTCAGAACAAAATGAGTTTCTTGTAATGAGATCTGTGGGAATTTTAAAATTCAATTTCAGTTAAGCTTCTGCCAGATGAAAACTATAAAATTTGAAGTTTAAAATTACGGGACAAAAATGCTTCTGTAGGGGCTGAACTTTATCTTGAAATTAGTATGTGAGGTGAGCCAAAAAATTTTACATGTTGTATGTACTTAATAATATGCAGGAGTAATGAGTCTTCGGTTAAAGATAAATTTTATCTCTCCATGCAATTCCAAAGGTAAAATTCACCCTCCTAAGAGAAACAGATGCTTGAAAAGAAGCAAATGCCCTTGAAATGTTCAGAAGACATATTTTACCTTAGAGTAGAGGATTCTTTTCTCTTTGAAACAAAGATATGAATGAAGGAATAGTAAAGGTAAAAGCCCAGGGCCTTCATTGATGTAGTTTCTTGTAATTTCATGAACTTTAGGTCATCTATGTTAATTTACGCTAAGAAATGTTGTTTTATGTGATGTTTTAAATAATCCCCATGACGTTGAACTGTAGAAGTCCGTGGGTTCTTTTGGTCCTTAAAATAGTTTGCCCTTAAACCTCAAAACCATTTTATGTCAGAAAGGCTTCTAAAAAGACTATTATTCATCTTTGGTATAAGAATTTTTTGTCTATTTTTTTAAAGGACTCTTGAAATGGAAGCTTAATTATAACTGACTTACTGTTGGCATGTACTATTTTACAGCTTATAAAAACTCCTGAAGATAGTGTTAATAAGAAACAGCTGTAGAGTTGATTTCTTTTTCATACTTTTTTTCATGACATCAGAAACCTACTTTTCAAATTTTTTTTATATATAGCATTCACAAATTTGACCGAGTTGCTTTTGAGAGCTGTTCCCCAAGCATCTTTTAGAAATTTTAGGCTCTGAATGGGAGGCACTTCTAGACACTAAATAAACATCCAGATAGTCCAGGCTGACTTCACGTAAGCATGCAGTGATGTACCACTGAGAGGTGTGTATAATATACCAATCTATCTGCCATTTTCAAATTTCTCCCCAAATCTGTGTATCTTGTTTAAAAGAGTCTTTTTGAGATGTCTTTGTTTTCTACGTACATTTTTAGTTTTTCTTCTCATAGAACTGTCACAGAAAAAGCAACATTTTTTTAAGTATCTTTCCTATACAGACATCAAAAAGCTCCTTCTGTCTCAGTATCTGCCTCATTGCTAGTGACCAGCTCGCTTTCTTCTTCATCCCTGTGATGAGAGAAGAGTGGCTCTCTCCAAGCTCCAGGGAGGCCCCCTTGCCTCTGTGACTTCAACTTTACATTAAAATAAGCTCAACAACTTTCCACTGCCAAAAATCTTTCTGACCCTCTTTCCTTCCTTGCTGTTCCTTTCTTCATCTCTTCCTGCCAGAGGAAATTAACAGTAACCCAATTCCTGTTCTTTATATATTCCACTGCATCATTTTTTCCCAAACTGACCAAGTTTTCATATCCAAATCGCACAACTGATGCTGAATTCAGACCTTCATTTAGACTTTGGTGACTTTGACACATGTTCTTCTTCCAAAAGTCTTGTTGGATCGTAATATCCTTAATGTCATTCTCCCCGGTGTCTCCATCTGTGGTTCAAACGGTTCTCACTATGTGAACCCTGAATGCTTTAATTCCTCCCTTCACCTTTCACTACAAACTGCTGCACAGGCCTCTGGTTATGGACTCTTTTTCATGCTTCACACCTCCTTGGATGATTTCATACACAAATTTGATTTCCACCTCTGCTGACGATCTGTAGAGACACGTCTCTCGTTTGCACTGCTTCTGTTCAGTGCAAAGTCTCAGACTGTCTCTGATGCCTCCTCACAGCTATTAACTATGAACTCAGGCACAGCAGGGCTAAAAATGTGCTGCTCCAAGCCGTCACTTCGGCTCATTTCTGCTTGATTATGCTAAACAGCAGTGAACTATCCTGCCAGTCACTGCAGTCTGGGAAAATTCTCCAGCAGATTTTCCACTAGATCCTTTCACCGGGGTATGCTTAATTCTCAAAGATTTGTTTCTAAATAACTTCTCAAAGGCACAGCATTTCATATGGTCTCATTTCCACCCAGACTCTCACTTTTTCCCTCCTCAGTTACCTTAGTGTTTTCCCTCAGACAGTCACACTCAGGCTGTGCCTCTGCACACCGATCCGGGATGACTTCGCGAAGATGGTTTTCCTGGTGTGCCGCTTTGCCTCCATCCCCCCATTTCGATTTTTACATCTACCAGACTCCCAGCCTGTTTTGTATCAGACATGAACCATTTGTCCTCAAGTCCTCATAAAATACCAGTATCCTAAAAATATTTTTCAAGCTTTAACCCCAAAAGACATTGTTCTGGCTTTGCAGCTTTGTTCAATTTTTTTGAAACTTCTTCCAAATCATCTTATTGTATTTCTTGTTTGAGTGTAGTGGTCTCATGACTTCTATATAAGTTGTGTAAGCGTCACTGAGGTCACAAGCTGACAGATTTTTATTTTTGTGGATGCATTTTTCATAAGCACTCCTTCTGAACCACCTATATCTCACAGAAGGAGAGAGAAATAAAGCACCCATGTTGACTGGAGCAGTTTGCATGTGTTTAGTTCCAGGGCAGGAATACCAAATTTCCTTTGAGGATAGGTTTATACAACCAGATACAAACACGTCAGCATGCATTCAAACAGCATAAACATTACAGTCATATGCAATTACAGTTGATTATTTAACATATGAAAACACTTCCTTTCAAATTCTCTAGAAAGGGGAGTGCCTGTACAGAGAGATTCAGTTACTTTGATTTTACTATGGACACAGGGATTCTGGCAAGTCTCGCACCTGAATTTCCTGACTTAGTTAAGTGCCTGAAATTAGGTGAACGTCTTGGATCTTACAGATTTCTGTGGAACTGGTATCAAACATTATTTCTCATTGCTTTTTATGAAAAAAAAAATGTCTAAACAACTGAATATTCAGAATTACTTTTTTTTTCCCTAGAGAGAAGTCACTGCATACAGGACTCTCAGTAGTGTGTTGCCTGAGTTTTAATCAGAGGAGGTTCAGTGTCTACCTGGTGCTGCTCTTCCATTATATTATGTTCATGTTGGGTTTGTGACTGTCTGCATCTGTACAGCATTTCCTCTCTCTTTCTCTCTTTGTATGAAACCACAATACTACTTTTTTGCCTAGAAATGTTGGCTTCAGCTAAAGTCAAATTTATACCATAGTCTAAACCTTTCAACATTCAATTAACTTTATCACTTATTATTTTGAGTTTGGATGAAAAAAACTTGGAAAATAGCTTTTCTTTCTTAATGGATAAAAGTCTCCTGGTATATATAGGTGTATATTTAGGAGTCTCCTGGTCTCGATAATTGATGTAACTTCAGGTATCAAATATTCAAACATTAGGAGAACACTTGAAAAAGATGCCAAAGCTAATTATTTTCTTCCCTCTTCATCCCAAAACCTAAATTTATTTCTGTGTTTCATATTGCACATGCTTGTATGCATGTATTTTAAATGTCATTTTGGAAAATGCAAGATGCAGGCTGCTTCTTTTAATTTTCCATAGTATTTATGTTGCTAGACTAGAGATAAGGGAATTAAAAAAGATACACAACCGATCTTTTGCAGAAGGGAAGAATTTTTTTCTGTGTGTATAAGTCCTTTTTGGTCTAATTGTGTGTCTGCATTTTCAGTCACGACTAGAGGTGCTGAATTACCCCAAGAGAAGAGAGCTTGCTTTGCAGTCATGACTAAAAGTGCTGAATTATCCCTGGAGAAGAAAGCTCACTTTTGTCAGGATTCCAGTCCAATTTTGCAAACACGAAAGGAGATAATCACTCAAATGTGCATGTGTGCTTACTGGAACAGAGTCCAAACTCTAAACCTTTTGAGGTTTGCCCATCTGTATTACCAGCCTTATTAGTTAAAATTGCACATAGCAGCTTGAGAAAGCATTTTTATGTCCTCTGGCTAGGAGTAGCTCAGTTAGCACACGCTCATATGACTAAGTAGTTACTGAAGTTGCAAGACTGCTAACCTTAGTGATTTTTTCATTAGGCATTCAGCTCTTCCAGTAAACACTGCTGCTTTTTTGCTTTTTTTTTTAATGGTTCTCTGCCTCATAAGGCCATGAATGCAAAACCAAGACTGTTGTTATTATAGGAAATGTGTGTTCCAAACATTATAAATCTCTTAAATTCTGTTTCTGTACTCTACTTTCCTAATAATTAGTCATGCTTACAGTTCAGTAAAGGCCACTTCAGTCAGTCAGCCAATAAGACTACAACACTAAGTTTCCTGGCAATGGGTGACTAAAGGGTAAATCACCATTAGAGTGAAATTTAGAGCTGCACATAAGACCCATCGGAAGACTAGAATAATATATAGTTTTAAAACCATAAGAAATGAAATAAAGAGTGTTTGCTAGGACATGGTTTTGGGGTCTTTATGCTGATAGCAATCTTCATTTGAAACCAGTTTTCATTATTCAGGGCAGGGATGAATACAATTTTATTACTTTGGATTGTTACTCAGTGTGTGATAATTCACCTGTTAACATAGCAGCAGAAGAAAGTTAATCTTGACCTGGGCGGGGGAACATAAACCTCTTCAAAGTTTGTGGCTCACAGAACTGGGAGACCAGCTATGGAAATTACTAATCCTTTTTGGTTTACATTAATCCCTAAGGGAGGACAGACACCTAATAAGGTGGAGGTTCTGCCCTGATGGCAGGCATTGTGTTATTCTTATGCATTTCTAGGTATAGGAATCAAGATCTAAGAACTCCTTGCTTTGAAAATATTTCCTTTGAGAATTTTTTTTCCAGCGGAAAATAATTCTGGCCTTATCTTCTGGAAGGAGAATATCCCATATGTTAATTACCACTTTCCAGACATTTGGGCCTGCCAAATCATTGCCAACCCCAAAATTGTCTCTTAGAACTCTAACACATCCACCCAGAACTGCGACTTTTATTTTTCAGTCTTGTACCTGGCTCAGATGGAGAGGTTGCCTTGGTTTTGTTTCTGACTAGGAAGTCACAGTTTGAAATCCAACCTAAATAATTCTGATATGAAGGATTAATTGGACATCTTGGGTCTTTCAGAGCGTGGGGCTATATGAAGTGTTATAAAATTTATGCCAGGTACTTAACCAGTCATTTAATGTGGTAGCACCTAAAGGTTTCTGTACTGTCATGTGCTGTGACATACAGGGGTTTTGCCAAAATATGAAAGAATATTTTGGTTTTGTGTTTGGGATTATCTGTTAGCACAAAACCATTCACAGGTTAGTTTTTGGGTGACCACAGGCAAATATGACAGCAGCACTTCAAATTCACTAAAGGTTTACTCTTTGGTTTAGCCTGGGCTTACAAAGATCATTCACAGTTGCAGAGCTTTCTTTGCAAGTAGGGAAAAAGTGTCTAAAACTGTTTTGCCAAACAAATATTTATATTTTTCTCTGGCAATGGAAGGACTTGGTATTTCTAGCACAGAGAAAATAATAACAGCAACCACTGACTGTGGAGCTGACCAATGGTGTTCACCAGCACCAAGGAGCAGCTGCAGCCATTCTCAGTTACAGGGAGAGTGAAAATCTAAGAGAAGTTTTCCAGCTGGACCAAAGCCACTCTTACAAATGTCTCAGTCAAGGTTCAGCAGTCATCTTTGCCTCCAATTATAAAACCCATGCACTAATTCTGTACTATATATTTCCAATGAATTGTGCTATTTTTCTTCTCTTGCGCAGACACTTTATCAATGAAAAGTTGATATTTGTTTACTGATTTCCACTGATGAGCTGTGCAAGATAAGTAAGCAATCCTATCTTTTTTAAGACTGCCACATGTTAAAAAAAAAATTGATTGTTTTGAATAACATTTTTATTTTGCAATTTTGGCACTAAAGCCAGTGATTTGCATTAGTTTTGTCTCTTGTTGAATTGGGGTTTTTGAAGCTGGGGCAGAGGGGAGCGATAGTCCATGTTTCAAGAAGGGTTAGTGTTTACAGTGGGGCTCTTTTGCCTGAAAGTCAAATTATAAGCACTAATCCTATTTTATTCAAAATTATTTAGAGTCTATTTAGAAACTTAAGAGTGGGTACTTTTTACTTTTTATTTATTGTTTTCCAAATGGAAGTTACAATACAGAAACAGCTGAAAACTAAGAATAAGATCCAGTAAAATCCCAAGATAGGTTTGAATACAGACTGGCTAAAATAAATATGAATTATATTTCATTACTCTTTTTGGTTAGTTTTTTTCAGCCTTAGAAATAAATTTTCTTTATATTCACAAACAATTTATACTTGCATGATGTCTAAAACATAATAGATTTTTGTTTAAAAAAGTGAGGAGTATCATGAAATTACACAGTTCCAAGAAATGATTGCTTAAGAGAAACACTATAAACTCATGACAAAACCAGAAGAGTTCGCAGCAATACATACGAGTTCGCTTAATAAATCACCTAAGCACCTCATTGCTTAAACCAACAGAAAACTTCTGTCTTTTCCTTGCACATAACTCAGAAGGCTTAGAATAAATTAGAACTGATTTTATACACAACTTATCATTTAACACTGAAAGGCAACAACCATGATTTCTGTATCGAGAGTCAGAAAATGTTCAGATGAGGAGGTTTTTGACCTTTTTTCAAAGAAATTTAAAAAAAAAGAAAACTATTCTTTTATAGCTGTAAAATTTTCAGTGGAAGACCAAAGTCATCATTTGGTTTTCAGTATTTAAACAGCAAGTTTCTCAAACAGTAGATGTTTATGCAAAAAACCTTTTGCAGTTCAAGAAGAACATTAACTTCTAGGGAAACTGTTAAACAAGATAAGAATGTACCAAATCCTTGCTCTCAAGCCCGCTTTGAGCTGTATGTGGGCACAGTTTCTATTCCATAGCGAAGGAGTTTGGCCTATATTTTTTTAATGTATGCAAATGATACTGGGAGAGTCAGTACAATATTTGGCAAGTTTCCCATGGACACAGAAACAACCAAGGCAGAGGCTTTCAAGATAATTTTCAGTATAAAACAGTAAAATCAAGCCAATCTGCTGATTTACGCTTATTTTTACTGCAGCAATAAACTTATACAACTTGTTCCTGTTGAGGAATTGAGCAGTGTGTGGCTTATTGTGCTGTCTTGTAAAAAGTGATGAAGACAACAAAGCTTTCTTCTGAGACACAGCTGATGGCAATGGTGCACATACAGAAAATGTGACACTGGTAATGCTGCAAAGGTAGACACTAAAGCATAGCTCGATCAGCTGGTGCTGTTCCATTTTTTAACATATCAGCAGTCACAGAGTCTAGAAGAATAAGCCAACACTTTTTAGTGATTCTTCTATCTATTGTAGTGGATATTTTGAGCTGCTGCAATACTACAGAAAAGTTTAAACCCTGTTTCAGCTCAAGTTCTGTGATTGCTTTAACACACCTCTCAAAGGAAGAACTCGAGGCCCATAAAGTCAGAAATGCTTGGTTCCTCAGCGTGCAAATAGAAAATTAGAGGTCTGGAGGAAACAGGACAGAGTGGAAAGGATGGGTTCCCCTGATGCCTCCAGCAGTGGCGTGCCTGTGGCCAGTGCAGCTGCTCCGATGGTCAGTCCGGGGGCACAGCTGTGCTGACCCAGGGGAGGCACAGCCATCTCTGCTTCCCAGCTGTGCCGTGCTTTATGTTGAAAACCGGATGCGCTGCCCACACTTCTTTATTCTGACAGTTTGGGGGGTGGGGGAAAATAATAAAATTCAAACCGAGAGCGGGTCAGGTGTCCTTTTTAGGTGCAAGTAGCTGCACCTAAGGGACGGGGGGTGGGGGTGGGGGCGGTGCGTGTGAGTGAAATGAACATGTAAGTGAAAACGAATAGAGAAAAAGAACTGTCGATGTTTCCCTTAATCCCCGATGAAACACCAAGGACTGCTTCCCCACCTGCCTGTGGGAATGCGGCTCAGGAGCGGGGGTGCTCCCCCCGTG